>JAQGCC010000293.1:0-43243 GCA_034698905.1 Xestoiulus laeticollis | reverse complement strand
TCTTGGCCAAACTGGGATAATTTCAAAGAGGAATAAATTCTCTATAAAACACACTTTTCCGAATTAAACTCGGACATTTGGTTCGAATTTTTTTATCATAAGTGTACATAGATGCTAGGTAAAAATATTCAAATTTTCTTTTTGTATAAGGGCCGTTTTTGAAATATTTTTAGCTTTTGAGTCATAATCATATAAAGTATAAATTAGTTTGACCAAGTTTTGGAAAGATTTTTTTCAAAATGCCAACAATTAGATATTGAATTTGAAAAGTTTTTAAAGCTTTAGAACATTAATAATGCAGCAGCACATTGGCTTAGTATATGCCTACTCGCTTTAATTAAAAATCCATTGAAAGTGGCCTAAAGAGAGCACTTCCAACATGCAAAAAAGTATGGTAGTTGGGAGTGTCATCGACAAGCGATTTCACCTGAATAGGATAAATGATCGCAAATAGTAGGGCTACAGAAATGTAATTCAGCAGATGAAAAAATGATTTAAATCTCTCTTTCCATTACTTCTTCTTATTTCCTCAATGTCAATTTTGCGACGCTTTCAAAAGCATAAGTTCTCATGACGATCTCGAAGAGCGTAATTGCACTATTAGTCTTCATGAGCAAAGGAACGACATTTTGAGGGGTAAAAACTGTAAAGCATCGATAGGTCTATATGGTAAGAAAATGCCAAAATTCACTCTGCATGACTAGCACCTAGTTGATGGAGAAAAAAAGTCATTTCGCCAAACAACAAATGGTTCTGCATTAAAAATTAAAATCAATTCAAATTTTCAATTCCGCGAAAATAATAACTTTTTTTTGGGGAGGGGGAAACCCGAATACAGATTTTAAAAAATGAACATATCAACCTACCCTCATATAACAAAAAAACGGAAATTATAAACGTTGTCAATAAAATAGCTTTATTTAGATTGAGTTCTTTTTTCCCTTATTACATCCAAAATGAAGCGTAGTTTCATTGCACTTTGGTTTCGAATTATTTGCATATTTACTCTTTTATAGCATACTAGAATATGCAACTATAAACCTCTAAAATATTTACCACCATAGCAAAATTTTCTTCACGTATAAACAAGGGTTATGTACACTGTATCTTAAAAATGCTTTAATAAATTTCAATCTTGTAGCAACCTTTTTATGCACTCCAAGCTAGTTGTTTTATTATAACATTAAAATGTAACTTAAGACCCTATTGAAATGTTGGAGTTTTAATTAACCGTCAATATTTTCTTAATCGTTAATATAAGATATAGACGTTTAAAAATATAATGTACAGGAATTAATTCTTAAAACTTTCTGATTCTCCATTTGTGTATAAATTTGACAAGCCATTTGATCTTTCTTTTTCGTAAACCAATAACAATTTTTCACTGTTTTTTGCTGCACGCTGCAATGCGAACCTTCAAATGCCACGATGACCATCCCAAGACGACCGTAAGCCAAGTTTTATTGTTGGAATTCCCCTCCAAAATTGCTCGTCCTCGTGTATTGACCAGTACATTCAATAGCACTAATGTGGCTCTTCAAAATGCCACATTGCCGAACAGGAGAGCCGGCACGCACAAAATATCAAGTAGACCAATGTAGAAAAAAAACCTCCCTGAAGTCCAATTGGGCTTCAAATGATTCCTGGTCCACGGACAAACAGATCCGAGATGCGGGTCAAGGCCTTCATACAGAATCTGAAAACTCAATAGCTGCTCCTTCCGTAACATTTTGCGATTGGATGCGCAAAGGACCTCGCATTTTTTTTTTCTTCAGTTTTCAGATGGATTGACAAGTACAAAATTCGCAAATAACTGATTGTTCGGCAATAATGGCTGGAATTAGGTCAATGGATCGACATGTAACGTCGAAGCATCCACCATATCTTCAATGTCCAACAACTTCAACATTTTGCTAAATGTTTAAGTCTAACGTTTTAGAGAGACAAAAAAACATCTTGTAATGTATTTATGGATTGTACTGTTTTTCTTCAAATTTCAAGTTATTCTCGAACAAGATGCAATTTGTGAACATCATTCCTTCGATTTCAATGATCCTATCTAATAATATCCTAACAAGACATCTTGAATTTCATAGAATTAGATGCACATCCGTGTTAAAGTTGGAGGAGTCATTTCCATGGCTTTTGAATCGCATGTCGACTATATTTTCCAATAATCATGCGAACTAATTTCATTTGAAACTGCTGAATTCGCGTCTTTATTGCCAGCAATATCCGAGCCAAGTTTTTTTGCCAAAACTTGGCCAAAAATAGTTGCACATTTGCTTATTAAATTTCTCGTAAGATCTCGACGTATTCGGTGTATATATATATATATATATACGAGCAAGTGTGCACGCATCTCGAAAATCAAAACTTTCATTTGATTTCTATATATATACATACATGTAATGATGCTGCAATTTCATCCCCCCGCAAAGGGCCGTGCAGCTATACGCGAAATGTGTAATTACGAATAGGTTCTCGTGGTATAATAGGCTGCAAAAATCAATAGTCCATGGACGGCTTCCAGAAACGGCGAAATGGAAATACTTAACAAACAACAAAATAAAAATTGCACTCGTTTATTTTCATTAGTGGGATTCTCTAACATGGCGGGACTGAACTTTAAAATATTTAGGTACTTCCACATAAAGTTGGCTGAAATGTCACAGGAATATGCCATAGATGTATAGCATTTCCATGACATTCCATTGACGCTATGGCTAGAAGCCATCTATCTATATAGTTGTTGGGCATATATCCATATACATTGGAATACATGACCATGGACATATGGACTTTTCTTGTCATACGCATATATATATTGCACATGTATGCCCAGATCAAGTGGCCAATTTTTGGTCTTGTCCTATTTGGAATAAGCCAAAATGCACTACATAATGTATGCTTATAAATGACCCATATTTGTTTTTTTCCGTGCACAAACTTTTAAGAAAAACTTTCTGCCATCGAAATTTCAAGATGGTGGTTTCAAGAATCTCATTTGCAAAAGGCGGAGATTTGTTGCGTGGCAATGAGAGCATGGAATTTGGCAAGTGAACGAAGAAGCATCAGGCAAGGCAATAATCGGAAATCAAGAAATAAGTCATCAAGTGGCCGCGTGGCACGACATTCCGGCGTCAAAATGCTTCCTAATCACGCCACGCAGACGCAATCAAGGACCGTAACTTCTATATACGCCCGAACGCCCCATCTCGGTGGCATGCAGCGACATTAGCGAAAGGGGCGACCCGGAAACACCGAAATCTCCAAACAGCCTTCCGGATCAATGCGTGTGCAATCGCATTAAGCATTACCTGGGAAGGTGCGCGAGCTAATTCAAAAGATATCCTCTCCCTATTATCCGAGCCTCTCAGGATGCATAAAAGAATGTTTCTCTCCAGAATTCACGTGATGGAAGACCATTAACGTACATATATCCACCCCGAAAGGAAGGCGTCTCCATAACGCGACAACAAGCATTCACAAAGTCATGTCATGAGGTCATCCAATGCCATCCAATAACTTTATGGAAAGTTCAAGCCTGCATGCCTGCAGCAGGCAATTCTTGCTTGATAGTCTTTTTGATGAAGTCATCTCAGGAAGATTGCAACTTTTCCAATGAGTATAAAATTTTACAAAAAAACGTGTGATATCTTTCACTGCATGCATAGATAAGCATATTGATAAAGTGATATGTCATTACACCTTATTCTCACCGACGTTGATATGTAAATCCACTGATGTGGATCAAGCAAAAACTTTTGCGTGTTAATTCACACCTCCGAACTCAGTTAAACTGGTCACGTGACCATAGTATACAGGGCGCTCTAAAAGTTGAACACCATTTCAGTGTACATTTCAAGATGGAGGACAACATACACACTATAAAAGTGAAGCCACTTTGAAACGAGGTGCAGACGACAGAAAGACGTGAATACACATCAAGTGGAGCAGACAACTTGATTGGATTCGCGCAACTCGGTCAAGACTTGATATACATCAGTGCACTTGATTTGGTCGGTGTGAAGAAGGTGCTAGAAAACATGCAACCCCAAAAGTGCATCAATGAGAGAAATGTTGCAGAAACGTATATGTATATATATATTCGCTGCTATATAGTCGTTATTGCATTGAACTGCATGGCCCCAAATGTGGGTATAAATGGGCCTTATATAACAACGACATTGACTATTTTAATCACTTCCGCTTATAACCATTGGTCATTAAGGATTCACGTCGTTAAAGAATAACTATTACTCATGGTTTTGGTGTAGAAGAATTTACGCAATGTATCAAAGCATGCGTGATATATGTTTCATCATACATGTTTTTGATTTAACCAATCGGCTTTTTTTTTTCAATGTGAGTACCACCAAAGGATTACCAAAGGTCTACCTATACGTGCAACGAAAACTATACCAATTTTGCTTCAACAGTTGAAGCGTCAATATAGGGTCCTTCTTGAGTAAATAAATTCATCAAATGGGCGTAAATGGCGTCTGTAAACGCAGCCATAGTCCCACTCTGAACAATGGCGTTCAATGAAATTCAAGCGTGCCCTTTTCACTTCGACCGATTAACGAAATTGAAAAAGAGCTTTGAAATGAGGCGGCAACTGGTCATTAAATTATTCCGCTCTTCCGTTCCTCTGAGAAAACTAATAATCACGGCGATCGAGTGGCGCGCTAATGATATTTGCACAAATTCCCTCTTTAGCATATTTTCAATGAAGCCAATTCTAATGAAAACAGTTTCGTGTAAACACGTTAAAGCGATGCACTCGTGAATTACAAACAGGTGGGCTTCAATGACAAATGCTCTCTCATATATATAGTAGGTCTATACACCTACACATACCAATTAATGCAAAAAAAAAAAAGTAATACGAAATGGCACAACTGCACGTATAAAAGCCCTATTGATGCTTATCTTCACGAAATGACTGTTTTCAAACATGTAATTAATCTTATGTAAGATGCAGTAAAAGAGGTGCTCCTTTGACAAGAACATATTGAATTAAGTTATGTAAGTGGATAATAGGGCCTTCAATTAGTTGGCTGTAGAGCTTATAGCACTAAGATGGTGAGCATGTGGTGATATGGTGACTGTGAAATATGGCACGAGGCGATTGATCCTATTAATTAGCTTGTATTCGCCTCGTGCAACATGCCACATGCTGCAAGCCTGCAAAATGAGCCATATCACCACATGCTCACTTTGCCCCCCAAGATGGTGAGCAGGCCATATGTCACTAAGTTGCCATATCACCACGTGCTCACTATCCTTGTGGGCACCCTGTCTAAGGGCAACTGGAATGCATTGTGGGTGCTATAGGTTCAGTAGACAATGACATTCTCATGCCATTCCCTATTTGTGCATTTCTATTTTCTAGCACCCCGAATACATACTGCACAAATAGAAGAATATAAAAAATATATATATAAAAATGTACAATCCCAGCAAGTATTTGCGAAAGCAATTTATACAAGAATAAAAAAAAAATTCCATTATAATTTTCAGGCAAATAGGGCGCCATCCTGTCATAAAGATAACCATGCCAATGGGTCTAACTGGCTGTCCTACAATCTATAAACTATAACGATTAATACAAAAAGACTATATTTTAGCAATATTTAGCCATCATTCACGCTTATCAGCCTTCTGCTCGGTTGATTAACATACTTTAAAGCCTTTTTTAATTATGCTTCATCATCAATATTCCGTCTTGCGCATAGCTGCCATTCGAGGGCAACAAGCTAGGAAATAAGCTCATTAGCATGGCGGGAAAAAATGGAACGAAAAATTTATTTTCCACCTCCCAACCTTAACCGCCATTCCTATGGGCATACAGGCAAATGGCAACAAATTTTAAATGATAACATCGATGTGCACTTAAGCACTCGCTCAGGGCCCTGACACTAAGTAGAAATCCCGCACTTTGAAAATTGCATGACAAAAAAAAAATGTAATGGCGCAACGCAAGAAGAAGCTCGAACATGGCGACCTGCAGAGCAGCTGATTTTAACGTTTACTGTTTATCTAGAAGACAGTTCTTATAGTTTCTATCTTAAATAAATCGATTTCTAGTTCTCTATATATAGTTCTATCGAAATCTAGACGAAATAAAAAAAATGGACAAATTGTTTCCACTGGTAAGGTAAATGTGTGCATTGACACAAATTGGATGAAATGTGTGACCTAACCACATTTAAAAGAGGATAAAATCACATTTTTGCATCGGGGACATAAAAATGAAGGCATTGCATTTTGGATGGCATTTACACGAAGCGCCGTTACGAAATGGCCACTGAACACGTGGTTATAAATGAAGCACCGTTGGGATGACTAGGGGCATTCAGCTTCTTAATTCAGCCACTCACAGGCGCATTTTTGTACAAACAGCAAGTTATCCCATTTTTATTTCCTCTAAATAACGATAGAATCTATTGCCATTAACGTGGTCTTATCATCAATGCGTTTTAAAATCGTATCTACAATTGCACAAAACGTTTACTCATACAGGTGCACAGGTAATTAATTGACATTGCAGTCTATTCGGCTTATAAATGACTTTTTCACGTTAATTTAATATAGTCAACACTTTAATTGGTGAAATAGTGTTCAGCACTTAATGACGGCGCGTTTCAGCTAATTAATCACGCTAATTACTCCTCCGTATAGCGAAGTTTTTGTCATTTTTTTCCCATCATCAACGCCATTGAGTCCAGGTTACACCCATGCTGTCGTAAAATGCTTATAAACAAATAGCTCGTTATTCAAAAAAATAATTAGCATGAAAATGACTGCACGTCACTTTTGCTTTAATAATTGATTTTCAAAAACGAGAAATTCCCAGGAGAACCCGTATATATACGCCGCGCGTTGTACAAAATAGGCATGATTAAAAAGCTGACAAATTCATTTCCAAAATACACGAGCCATAATAGCATGCATGGCACCTAAGTAATTGTCCATGTTTACTAGCTGGGATTAAGCCCATGCATTTTTAATGATGTTTTTAATGCGGTTTTAAGCCACGCAACGTCGATGCAACTTGAAATCTTACCATGAAGTGGGGGCTTAAAGCATCAAACAAACGGATCACAAATACAGTACTGTATGGGTATTTTCTTACCTGAAAATAAAATAAAATATAAATTAGTTATGACAAAAACACTGGCCGCCATATTGGAAGAGAAGGCAGCGCCACCTTGCTGATGCAAGTCAATGGATTGGGAAAAAAAGATGTTTAATGTTGATTTTTAAATTGTTGAAATTTTACAATGAGATATATGGCAATACTGTATACAGTGTGTGCAAATTTATAAAATCGCATATACTGATTTTGCTTACAAAGCACATAAAACATTTTTTTCGAAAAATGCTTGTCACATTTGCATGAGCTTTGAAAAAACTAAATCTTGCATACTAAATCTGATATGTTTAGATAGAGGGAAAAAAATCAATATAGCTTAAACACATTTCGAAACTTTAAGATCGATATTTCAAGAGTTATGAACCCTGACAGCACTGCGATAATACAGCAGAGTTGATGTGCATTGCAAACTTAGTGTTATAGTGACGTCAATGGAATTTCAAAAGATTTCTACAAACGGGATTTCAATAAAATATCTAGTAACATAATATAAAAACAAACTATTTTCATAAATTTTAATATATCTTACAACTGTCATTCTAAGCACAACGTATACAATTTACTACAGGAAATATTTTCTTAATTAATTCACAGTGTTGTCCCAATGTACAAATTTTGTTTCTGTCATGAACTACTTGTTAATAATTACTTGTAATCAATAGGCAATTGTTCCGTGGATTTTTAACTTAAATATCCAGTCTATATAAAAGCCCAATTTAGTTAAAGCAGAGCAAATGTGTTCAAAAAACGATGATAACAAGTATGTATTAATGATGGTGTATTTGTTCCCATTATGCAATTTAAAAAAACAAAATGTAACCGCAACATATGAAGGAAAATAGATCGATATTTCGAAGCATTTCTCAAAAGTGTTATAGGTTTGCTGAAAAGCAAGAGGGAAAAATACACTTGAGAAAAATGCACTGGATTTAAGCGCCATCTATGAACTTCTGGCCGCACTGAAGGAATTTTCATATCTGGCCGGGACATTCGAAAAGTTTGATTTCAACCTGTATCATTTCTAAACAAACGCATTTTTAACGTAGTAATTCCATAACATACCTTGACCCTAGCTATTGTTCCAAATGTGTTTCAAACCCCACAATTCTCCTTATCTTGAACTTTATCATTTCACAACTCTAGTTTAGCCTAATTTTGACACCCCCACAGGTAATTTATGGGCCACCATTCCAAAGAAAATAACTATGTAAGCTTAGCACCGGAAATTCCAAAACTTTTTCCAAAAACTTATTAGCTTGAGTCCAAAGTTTTAATTTGAAGAATTCTGGGTGTGAGAGCCTCGTTTTCAAGCCCTAGAGGGTAAACCAACGAATTACGTGCCTCAAATGAGGGGAGAAATTTCTGACGTTCATGTTAAAAAAATTGCTTTTTTAGGCAATGGCACCAACAGGTGTAAAAATGGCCATAAAAAGGGTCAGAAATTTGCTTTTCGCTCAGAAGCGAAATATTTTAAAATTGAACTAGGGCCTCCTCCATCATAGGGAGAAACTGTCGCCTAGAGCGACACCTGCGATGTCTTGATGGACAGTGATGACAGTAAATGGACACTGGTAGAGAGGTATATGCTACAAGAATACAGAAACCTAGATTGGGGGAGGAAGACAAAAAGTGAAACTATTTGTAGGGCAAACATTTCTATAATGAACACCACGCCCTCTACATTAGCCGAAAATGGGCAAAAATAGTTCATAGCGTCAAATGGGACCGATCCTAGTTTAATTACAGCATATCAATGTGTCAAACTGAACTATGTTGACCACAAATCACAAAGACCAACCGCGATAGCGCCTTGCACTGGCGTAAGTCTTATCTACTAAATAAATTAACTTCCACAGAGCGTCACTTTGGGGCTTTTTACAACATGTTTGCAAAAAAAAAAAAAAAATTAAAAAGCTTGACCGCAGGCTTTGCTGGTCAAAAAAGCAGAAGATTTGATTGAAGTCTCGAAAAGTAAGAAACGACCCAACACCGTGTAATTAAATTTTTTTTTACTGTGTAATTGCTGGGTGGAAAAACCGCACTTTATATACACTCCTCAAAACGACTGATTGCATTTGGTTACCCAAACATTAATTGCTACTTGATTTGGACGTGTGGACTGGTCACCTTTGTCAGCATGTGTTGAACTAATCACACAAATCGTGCTTCGAACACGTAAACGGTGATATAAAATGTTGGATTATTTCATTCGTGACCAATATTCATCACCATTTCGTGACCAAAAATCAAAAGGCCTACATATGACGTCACGAGGCTTTGATCTTTCCGACACAGGTTGTTACATATTCATCTAAGCTGCTAAACTGATCAAAAACATGTTTTCTTACTAAACCCAACCTTTTCCTGTGATTCATTTCCAAAAATATTTAAGAAATATTGATCATATCTAACTGTATTTGCTTGAATCTAATTAATGTGCACTGAATATGTAATTTCATCTTATAACATGTAAATATTATTAGCATTTTGAAATTGCAAATAAAATACAACAATTGTTGTATAAAAATACACCTTATTTCGGTATGTTCCAGTTGTCAAACCAGTATCTTATTTTAAATAAAATGCATATTTAAATTCTTTAAAAAAGTAGAACTTACAGTATGCCTATCATTCCGTCTTGAAACACCTGATAATAACTTGATAATTCCGAAAAGGAAAACTTCGCAAACTCAATGCACTCCGCACATGTCAATATCTGGACAATTTGATTAGGTTAGGTAATTATACATGTAGGTGTGCGGATTTTTCTTTGTGCGGACCTTTCCTACATGCAGAACAATCTTGAAAGCATACCAAGATTAACCAAAATGGTGAGCATGTGACGATATGGCGACTGTGTGGCATATCGCACGTTGCACGAGGTGGTCATTTTTCATTTGCATGTACTCGCCTCGTGCACATATCATACATGTACGCTGTAAAGACGCCATATCACCACATGCTCACCATCTTGCTGGGCATCCTGGCTTAGTAAAGGTGCCCACCAAGATGGTAAGCATGTGGTGATATGGCGACTTGTAGGCATAACGTACATTGCACGTGGCGACATGTGCTATATACCATACGCTGCAAAGTTGCCATATCACCACATGGTGGGCGCCCTTCATTAGGAAAGGTGCCCACCAAGATGGCATGCGTGTGATGATATGGCGACTTTGAGGTATATGAGGCATATAAGGCACATTGCAAGAGGTGATCCACGCGCAACATGCCATACACTGCAAAGTCACCATACCATCACATGCCCACCACCTTGACCGGCACCCTGCCATATCATACAGGTGCACTGATCAGAAAACCGTTCGGTGGCGCCACCATCCGGCACTCCCATATCTGGCCGCTGGCACCACTCTGATTTCCCTTGAAATGATGAACACATATTACCAATTTATGAGCGTTAATCAAAAGCATACAACACGTACGTGCACACTGCACAAGGCCTACATATGCTAATCTAAGCGATGTTGTACAACAGCTTCCGAGTGTGCGCAAATTAGCGTGTACAACGCATTAACGAGGAATTAAGTGGCCAACTCCCGCCATTTAGAAACCGTGTACGAAAATACGTTGGCATTAATTAATTAGTTTTAATCAGCCTCCTCTCATTTTTCTACGCTTGCTAAGAGGCATTAAAATCTCAACAGAGTTGGTAGCTAGCATTAAAGGATTTATCGCTCGGAGGTCCGAGAGTCTGGCAAAAGTAATTAAAACGAGACTAGCATCAAAAGCGTACAGAATCAATCATAATTTGTCATCCAAAGCCGTTCTGAAGACATGCCTTATAGCTTTTTAGCATGCTCAAGGACTCAAGGTGCACTATGTTGCAGCATTTTCCCACAACCATCTAAAATTATATATACACTTACAGAGAGCTGGGCTATAATCCAATGGGCAGTTCTGTTCCAAACATTGATCCTGTCTCAATTTGCATAAAATTGAGCAACATGCAAGACAGCTCTCAACTTCCGTAAATTTGACCGAATTCGTAAACGTACCTGATGCTTAGAAAATCGGCGACTTTTGCTTATTTTTAAGCATTTGGAATTTGTAAAATGCATGCATATTAACTTTATAAGCAAGTCTTGAGTGGTAAAAAACTTTTGCTTGAAGCTAGTTGTAGTGATAAAGATGTTATAAAGTATTAAAGTACCAAATGGACCTTATGCGGATTTGTATAAGAAATCGTATCACGTGACTTAATTCAATGGATATTACATGGAAACGACATTTTTCGGTCAAAGATTAAATAAAAATCACGTGATACGACCTCTTGAGCAAATCTGCACCGGTCTATCTTAGCTCCGGAAATACGAAAATAAGGTTTTTAGTATTTTGGCTTAGAGTCTATTTGGGTATGGCCTAATAGTTTGCGGATCTTTTTATGGCATTTTTGAAGTAACCTTATTAACTGGAATATCGATTTCTTCCATTTTTTTCAGAATTTTAATAAGCTATTTCCTACAGAGTTTGAGTCATATTATGCAACCTTTGCTTACCATCCATACGACACCTTTGAGTGAGGTGCAATAAAATACTATAAAAAAACAACTAACTGCAGGTAAAATTTCAAAAACAGACATTAAACAAGGCTTTTGTAAAAGTTCAACAAAATACAGACACTCCAACGTTGCCTGCAGGATTCCAGAAACGTGCTAATAGCAAAGGCTACAAAATTCGTCAAGAAAAATGCAAAAAATTTGAAAACTTCCCAAGTATGTGAGCCTTAGGAGAAGGCAATAAATGCTGTATGTTAACTTAAAGGTCCATAAAAGTTTTTTATGCTTTCGTCTGATGAGGACATTTCAAACAAACTGACATCTTAATTGGGATTTTATTATCTGACTTGAAATCCTTAGCAGGATATTTCTGTCAAAACCTTGCTACTGGCTTCAGTATAATATTTAAAAAAATTTATTTTCTTGAATTTCAAGCAGGCTTTGAAATGTTTAGTCTAGTAGCCTATTAGAGATATGACTACATGTACGTGTATGTCAGGTACATTATAGGTAAAGGCAAATCGGATGTTTGATCAATTTTACCAATATACTCTTTGGTTTATTATATATAATGTAAGTAAATAGCAAACACATTTGAGAAATTAACCTTGCTTTCAGATAATTGGTAGGATAGGCCCTATGCACGTACCATACAAATCCTAAGCTAGAGGGAACACCCCACAAATGCAAAAAAGTATTTTTCTTCAAAAATAATGTAGTATTGTAAAAATTGTTCAAAAACAACTGGCAAGATGGTAGATACATGTTTATGAGTTTTTGTTAATGAACAAAGCAAGCGCCAGAAGTGTACTTAAGTGGTCAGCTCCTCCCATCAGCGGTTTCCATTAGTTTTCGAGAAAAAAACGAACTAAAACGTCTGACCAAGATATATTGAGACTGACCACCGACTTAATTGTGAAACACCTCTATGACCCATTATCTATCAACTTCCAAAACTTCATGTAAATCAAATTCACGAAAAATATGCGTATAACAGAAGTGTTTTTAGTTAGTGTATACAGCCAAGAGTACCAAAGTGATTTGCGGTAAATATGTTAGTCTCAAAGAGCTGAATAAGGTTAAAAAAAACTGCTAGAACATGAAGCCAATGGATAAAACTCATTATACTGTACATGTGTAAATGGCGCCACACCATTGTTAATTTTTCTTAACATCCCTAGATATTTCGGTTCATTTTTTATCATAACAGCAAATTAAAACTTAATTTAAAATCCTCGCATGTCATAAGATTGGCTTATCGCAGACGAAATAATGAATATCAATCAATTGAACACAATAAAAAAGAACGCATCCCCCTTGTTGTTGTCATCTTCTCACGGTTCGATGCTCAAAATTTGGTAAGCAACTAAACTTGCAATTCGTTTGGAAATTAAATGTACCAATCTTTAATTCATCCCTATAACCATTTAAGATATAATCTCAACACTTGGGTGATCCGCCATTCCATTTCCTTCAAGTTAATAGTCATCACACATCAAACCAAAGTTTCTTAGATATCGGAAATTGAAAATGTTGCTACTGTGCAACAAACACCATATGTGTACGCTTGCCACACAGTCAGTTAAAACCATTCCCTGCTTCAAAAACTGATTACATGTATTATCTTTATACTCAAATCACAACTTACAAATTCCACGTTGTATCCCATGGAACAGAATAATGTAATTTAGGGACTGTTGCGCACAAGGGCATTTCCACACACCAAAGAATTCAAAATTGAGATGTTGTCTCGTGTTTTCCAAACAAGAACGTGTCTGCCCTGAGCTTCCGTAACTAGGAATTTGTCAGAATACATACTAGAAAAGCAGACCTACTTTATCTTCCCTTGGAACCAGCAGCATTTTTCTTATAGATTAATGCATAAAAAAAAAACATTGAAAAGAGCTGTCAGTGTAGGGAGCTAACTCGAATGTTTTAATTAGGGAATTAGATATTATGCTGGCGTCATGGTGGCGTCCTGGGGACTACTCTGAACAAGCACCGCCTAAACCATGACATTACCCTCATGGCCAGTGTTACCTGTCTTTCAAAGGCTAAATTCCTTATACCAAGCAAATGCACCAGTTATACATTTTTGGTAACAATGGTCGTGAAAACTGGAGCAATTTAATAAGGGCTTAAAAAGTGGAGGCTAGGTTATGTTATCGTGTCCAGACACAAGAAGGCAATTAAAAACCAACAAATCGTGTACGGTATATCAAAAATGTTACAACCATTAAATAGATAATTTAAATCTTTTCATTAGAAAGTCGGTAAGTGGGCAAAGATTAATTACATTAGGTAACAACCGTTATCAAAACCAATAAATAATACCTGCCTATTTAAATTAACGTTCACAATTTATAAGTCACACCTTTAAGTTCGGAATTTTTGCATGTTTCTTATCATTTTTTATATTCTTTTTAAGTCGATGTCCTAAAATGTATCAGATTTTTTTTTACAAATGCATTATGTCCAGAAACACTTAATAATTGGATCACAAGAATTTAATGAAGCTTGAAAAACAACAAGAGTTAATTGAAAAATATGGTAGACTAAATGTGCTACTGTGACGTAAACAGGTAACACCGGTTTATTAATTATATCCACGAAGTACTATAATGACATTCTTAGAATACGAAGATTCTTAATATTAGTCGTCCATTTCGATTTCAGTTGCAATATTAAGATAATATTTTTCTAATGATAAGAAAAATAGATGTTCACATATGCAAATGTGCTCGTATCAATAGCTCAGGTCACGAATTCTACCTAATCTAAGACGAAATAAAAATCCGCCGAATTCCTGCTAAGCTAAAAGTGCACTGGATGAAATGCGTAACCATGCCAAATGTGAAGAAGCTAAATATAAATTTCTGCACCCTACTGGTGGCATTTAAATGAAGCGCCGTTACGATATGGCCACTGAACACGTGATGTAAATTACGGGGTGAATGAAAAATGACAAATGCATGTTTAAATTGGAACGCCATAGGCAGTGTATCTTAATTAGAGTTAGTTTTAAGACCAGACTATATTATAGTCATAACAAAAAAGTGAATTCCCAATTGCATTCCACACATAATATTTTCTCCACATTTGTAAACTCCCGAGAAATCATATTTGAAAGTTCTGCCGCTTGGCAATTTGCTGCCATGACTTAACAAGTTTGTTAGAGTTTAATTATTGCGGGGCAAACAAATAATTTTGACTTATTTCATTGTTTGTCTATGTAAAAACACAAGGACAATGCAGTTTGAAAGAAAAAGATGACGTTGCAAAGGGAACTTATCATCGATGACGTATACTAGACACCATTTATCACTGATATACAGGTGACTTAATCAGGACGAAAGAATTTCAAATAAATAAAAAAAAAGGCGAGTTGCAGGCTTTGGGTATAAGTAATACGTGAAGATTATTTTGAAAAGAATTTAAAAATCTTACGTAATTGTAATAAATTAGGACAAGGAAGTCAACTAAACGAGCCAAAAACTCGTTAACCCGCAATCACAGAAAGAAAACAATGATAACATTTGCGTAATTATTTTTTTTATAACAAAGTTTCGACCTGATCAGATTATATTATTAAAGCCGACAATGTGCCGCATTATCATTACAGGAAATTAGCTCGGTGAAAAGCCAGTTCGAGCAATATTGAAGCCGATTTTTTGGGATGAACCATTTTAACGTCTTGGAATTCGAAGGCATTAAAAAAAACTTTAAAAAAAAAATAAAATAATAATAATGACGACGACAAGTGATAAGGATCGAGTTCAAAACCTCCTCTGGATATAGGAAAAATCAAGCAAGATGCAGTTATAGGAGTTTTTGTATGTTTTTGGAAGCAGCACAAATGAATTGGTCAATTGCGTGTAGGTAGCACATTTGCAACCCTATATAATACATTAAAATATAAACTTATTCAAAATACCTCATTAAGAACAAGAAAAAAAAAACTACTAAAGAACCAAGAAAGTTCGTTGCAAACATGACACCAGGAGATATATTTAATGAACCAGTCTTAAAGTATGGTTTATATACACCCCTGTCAGAGCATCCAGTAAATTTGCTTTAAAAATTTAGACATATTTCGAGGAATTTAAGGTTATCCATTCAATTTTCAAGAACCCACTTCCAGGAACAATTACCATGATAATTTTACGGAACCTTTATATAGTTATCAAATTATTTGAAGTGCAAAATTATTAGTCTGCATATCCACATATTAAATTTAGCAACTTATAAAACTGATAAACAAATTCACATAAATTACAAAAAAAGCATTTTAAGAAAATTAAACTATGTGCTTAAAATATAATAAAACAATATTCTTTTATATATATATTATTTCAGCATGTGCAAAACATACATGTTCAAGAAATCAAACTTATGAAACTATAAAAGTGATAAAACTAGTAATGTTGATATTTTTATACCATAATTTTTCGATTGCAGTTATAATTTCCGACCTTTTCGTAAAAGTAATGCTTAGAATAATGGTTCACATGGCATTATCCGTACAATTACTCATACAATTTGGTATGACGTCACGTGAAATATTATCAATTTGGAAGGTAGACCTAGCTATTTATTAATCATAACAAAAAATATTAGGCGTTTGCTGAAATTATAAAAAAAACCTGGTTCCAAACTATCGCAAATGCTAATGATTACATGTACACATGATGGTATAAAAGCATAGCATTAAAATGCATGCTGATATGTAAGGTATATAAGCTTCCAATAGAAATGCATCCATGTACTCTAGTTTCAAAAGCTATACAGTATACTGGTCAATGGGGGTCACAATACAGAAAAGTTAACTGATTAAACCATATAAGATATCAAAGGATTTTATAGAGGGCGAGCACCTTGGAAGGCTCTCCAGAGAGCGACTCTTGTGTCGGTCATTAAAATGAAGGCTAGAGAGGTCAAATCTGGTCATACATACAAATAAAAAAACAAATTCTGAAAGTTAATATGCATTGTAGTTGGAGGACCAAATTAGGATAACAAAACTTATAAAATGTCTGACGGATAATATCGAAAGTGCTGCATGCTGGGCCATGCAAATAGTCCATCATGGCACTGGCCACCCATTGGGCAAGAATTTGAAGCAAGAGGAACATGCGAGAAACCACCTTTAAAAACGGTCCATGTTCTTTGCCATGGACACATACCTTTGGTCACAGAACGCCTTTTTAAAAAATAATGAAATAAAAAATGCCGGCAATCCAGTTTTGAAATGAGGAAAATAAGAACACAAATAAATGGCTCCCTGTTGATATTATCCTCGCAATCAACAACAAATAATAAATGACCCAGGGGATTTCAACATTTTTCAAAATGCAAGTTTCATATTAGAGTTCCTAAGCTGGTTTTCATAATTTTATTACTTTAATACAAGATGAGGATTTAGTTTGCAAAAAGGCTGAATAAGTTGGTAGGTATAAAAATGGTTAAAACAGTGGTCATGATATCAAAACTGCCAATGTTCAGAACGTGACATCTATTGTTTCACATGAAAAATCAGAAAATATTATGAGATGAAGTCCAATCAAAATAGTTTTTCATTCTGATAACCAAAGATTTGCTAGACATTTGTGGTACTTTATCGATACTTCCCAAAATACCATTAGGAAGAAGAATCAACTGATTACAGCATGATTACCAGTGTCTTAATAAAACAGTTGACTATTTCATTATATCTAAAGTCTCTAATTAGAAGTTTGACGGGTGTTAGGGACAAGGGCCCATGGCATTGGAGGGTTTTGAAAATGTGCACGTATATATATATATATATATATATACCTTGTTTTTTCTCCTGTTTTCCAGAGTACAAACCTGAGACAGGTGCATGTTAACACCCCAAAAATTAAAAATTCTACCAATTGTTAGTGATGCTGTCTACATGTTTCCCCAGACAGATCGAATCTAAACCTGCATTAAAATAACCACCTACAATAAATATCTGATCCAAAGTCACAATGTACGAAATTTGTTTTTCGTGTTTTTCGCTTTTTATGTGGCAATCACAGCATTAGGGAGTCGATTTGAAGGAGGCCAATTTGAGAAAAATCACAAATTTATACGACTTTCGGGCGATTTCAAAATTCCTTATAAATCAGCTATGGGGTTGTAAGTTTTAATAGCGCCCATTATAGGAAAGATTTTGAGGGCGTGGTACGATGGACTCGATTAGTTAGAAACAAAATAATTTTATGACATTCTGCCCGTCGGACGAATCATAGGTTGGCCAAGTCCAGTGGACATAAGAGATTGGCCCTCTTGTTAAATTGCTCGTCGTTTATGTGTTTACTTCATTAAATACCAATCAAAAATAAAACTTAATTTGACCAATTTTCTAAACCGAAAAAAAGAACCGTTCAAATAAACGCTAAATGGTGTTGACCAGTGGGTAAAATGGGCGAACAATTAAGGCAATTAAACTAGCCTTAAAGGACCAATAAACCCAAATGATATAGAGGGGACAATTCAAGAACATCGTTAAGAATATAAACTTGTTTAATAAACTAAATTTAAGCTTTTACAACTTGGAGTCTATAGAGAATTCTGAAATTCTATATGATGGTATTTCGGAAGGGATTCTCCCCTCTTCAAGTTATATTATAATACCTAATAAAGATATACAGATGCACTGCAAGCACAGTAAATACCAAGCAGCGGCATTATACAACTTTATAATCAGCTAACTTGAAGTAATGTGACATTGAAACAGATACGGTATACATGCATATGTAGAATCAATTATTTTTTATTCAAAAATCTGCATATTACATCACAGTGCAGTGAAGCAACTTTGTTCAAGTTTACCAAGTTGCTTTTTCAGTATCCAAACACAAAATGCTTCCAAAAATACTGCTCTAAATATATCAATCTATAATTGGTGCATCACATAGCAAATTTGATACACTACTCTGTGATGTAACATGCAGATTTTTGGTTTTTGATGTTGGAAAATAATGTAAACCTGCCTTGAATTAAAGAATATTTGATGCTATGTCTTACATATCCATCTATAGTAAAGAATTCAGTTTTGGTCAATGCATTGCCTCAAATAAATCACTGAGCCTAATTACAAGCTTTCGTTCAAGCCGACTTTGAACACATACAAGCAATCAAAAATTGGTAAAAGATAGGTGAGAAATACCAAGAGGCAGGCGTGAACCAACCAACAGACCTGCAGTTATTCAAAAAATGAAAAACTGTAAAATTCAAGTCAACACAAATCCGTTTGGTGTATACAACGTATTTCAAGACGAGCCAAAACTGCAATAAACTAAAAAAAAACTAGAGAAAAACCCTCCTATAATTCTTTTTTTGCTACCTGCAATAATATTAGAGAGATAGACAGATTGCAGTTGAAATATCGTTCTTTGGATATAGATTCATGTCGAAGTGTGAAGGGGCAGTGGTCGGTCCCACCCTCTTCAGCTGCCTCAGAGCCATTGAAAATTGTGATCAAAATTGTTGATAAATAGGAGAAAAAAAATAGCTTCTTCACGTGTGAATACCATAGTATAAATTCTCGCCCTAAGATTTCCGCCCATTTCTTAATTTACAAAAGCACAGGTAACGGGAAAAGCCTTTTCACCTGTAATAGGGTTAAATTTAATGGCGCGAAGGGTAGGCCAAAATATGGCAGTGCCAAAAGTCGTGTACATCAGAAGAACCATTAATTACGTTAAGAAAAGTTGGTGACCGTCAGCCTTGATGAGTTGGTTGGAGCAAACGTGAAGTGTTAAGTGTCTAAGACGAGTCAAGATGTCGCCTCAATGTACTGTATTAAGGTGTATCAGGAAGTTCATAGAATTTCAACCACCTACACACACGGGTGAAACGAAGCACGGGTGCAGAGGTCACGTTGACACGCAATGTTGCACATGTACAAGTAGGCCGAAGGTGTAGATAGAAGTCCCATACTAAAAAAAAACCGGGCCATGGTCATAAATAGATAATAACGGCCTGACAACTATAGGTAACAGACATAGATTTTTCAACTCCAAATTTCTCCTCAATTTGATTTAAAATACTACAGAAATACCACCTTTCTCATCAGATCGTAGAGACCAATCAATAAGATATGTTTGATTAGGGGTACTCACATGACTTTTTACCAGAGTAGTTGGGTCATTTGGCATTTGACTAACATATGGTGCCCAAGCTCAGCAGAGTCACAGGGTCATGCAGTCAAGTCTGCCAAAGTCCACCTTTGTGACAAATACAGGTTTGGCAGACATTTTCAGTGGCAAGTTTATTTTATCTTACATGTATATATAATCACATGTTTTACATTTTTACAATAAACAAAGTAAAAAAATTAAACCTATCTGATGAATGAAATGCCAAAACCAACATAGGTGGTCAAATCCACATTATTGCTTCTAAGAAAGTTATCACTGCACATTGCAGTTCTAACTTTATTTTTCTACAAGCACTTTTGCATTCCACATTGCAGCATATATAGTGATCAGATTATGCATTTGATTAATCGAGTTCGGTCATGGTCACTCAATTAACTACACAGTTGTGCCAATTCTTTGGGGGTATGTTTGAGCACACCTAATGTTAGACTGCTATTTTTCATAGGTTCCTGAAATCCTACAATCCCAGGACTTCGTGGAAGTCATTTGGAGAAAGCATTTGAACAGAGTGGGTGACACTACAGTTATCTTGGGTAAATTCATGTTTCGTGGTCTAATATATTAAAGGAAATTCCGTCCCACATCTCCTTCAGAGTGGTTCTGCAATGTTATATTGAGTCTTTGGCAGGGTGGGAGGCAACTGACTCACGACCAACAAATCTTAACCTTGGAAATTCCAAACGTGTAATTCTGTGGGCAAAGTGGGCAGATAACACTTTCAAGATTTGGTTACCACTCTGCAATGGTAATGAGCTAAATATATATGAACAGCACACTGTAAAAATGTCGTGATTCTGTAATCACTTTAAAGATAACCATTTTGCTGTCCACCTAAAAGTGGTTTCTAGAATCAAGACCTCGTTATCTTTAAAAGTCCCGACATTTCGTTTTGCTACCCGAAGCAAGGTCAATTATATAAATGTAACTTCGTTGATTAAGTTTCCACGCTGAAAGCATAAAAATAGTTAATCAAATCAATTCAGCATGATACCGACATTGCCCATTAATGCTACTAATGTTAAGTTATTGCCAGATGAAGGGTTAGCACGTGCCACCCATTAAAGGAACGTGACTTTTTTGCCAAAAAATTAAAATATATTTGGAGGCAGCTGGCATATGAGAAATTCCGCGGGTCAAAGGTGCATCCCAACACCCTGCTGTTTGATGGTACGTCCATTAGACGCACGCTTAGAAGTTATGCAATGGCCATGGGCTCGAACCCATTGTCTGTGGTCACCTTCGTAACCTCAGTACGTTTTTTCTATTAAGGCCCAAAGCTACGAATACGATTATCACCGATAATTATCCTTTGTGAAACCTGAGGTCCCACCCCGCTTTCATAACCTTTGGAGAGAAAAAAATTCTGGATTGACCCTTGCCCTCCAAGAACACATCCGGCATGCAACATTCTCTGAGATTTTCATCTTGGACATTAATGTTGTTTAATCAGTTTCGCATTTATCCAAAATGTGATTGGACTGGATCAGCTCGATGGAAGGTACCAGTCAACAACTTAAAGCAAGCAGATTTTTTAGACATGATTTGCATCAGAAGAGGGACAGAGACAAGAAGGACTAACTGATATGACAATAATAAAAAACCAACCTGGTCAATAAACATTTCCATATGGGATTCTGGCACCACCCAGTTCATGACTTCAAAACATGAGCAATGCTCCTCCCCAAACTGCTAAATTTTCTCATGACCCTTCACGCCTTGGACCCTCCAAACAATTTGACATACAAGAAAGCAGTCTAAAATGTCATTCTATTGGTTAAAAACCAGAAAATGATAGGGATGCATTGGACATTAGAAGCAGAAGTCCATACTTTGTCCTTGATGAGTACTATGATAACTCAATTTTTTGATTGTTAACTGCACCACATACACACAAACCACTACTGACCATATGCACTGACATGGTTGAACATGTACAGCTAAGGTGCACCCGCCCTAAACTTAACATTTCCGCCCACTGAAGCATTTTGGATTTTTTTTTTTTATAAATAAGGTTAATAAATTGCTCTTCCTCAGTAGGCTACCCCCACCTCTTGTAATTTCCTCTTACAAGATGTCCAACCGTTTCAAAAATTTCGACTTCATCACCCCGAAATTCGAGAAACAAGGGGCAACATTAGTTTTTGAAATAAAAATTGGTGAATCCCACCCAGCAAGCATTAATCAAAATGCAAATTTCGACCACCCATTGGTCCATACAACATGCAATTATAGTCAGCATCCAAATATCTAAAAAGCATTTAGTAAACTTATTTTTGGCTGAAATCGTTTCATTCAGATGAATTTCCTCGCAATTTTAGGGGGTAGATTGAATGGGTTGACCTCCTCATTCCCAATACATTTATGGGAGCTATTGGCTGCTGGGGCCTAATTACCGGTCAAAATATAATCGGTTGGTTAGATCTGAAACGTTTTTTTTTCTTCAAATTGCTGGATTTTTTTTCCATCACTGATACTTAGAAGAATCACAGTCGACAGATTAAATTGGGTTCCATCTTATCAAAGGCTATAATTTAGCCACAGAAAACCAAAAATGGTGGTTATTTGTTAAACCCCTTGATGGGAAATGACAGTTGGGTGTGTGCTGTAAAAAGGGAATATTTTGCAAAGTTTAGCTAGCTCTACAAAAAAAAAAAAAAACTGAATGGCCCTAGGCCATCTGTGCTAGTCTTTTGGCTTCTATAGAGAACATCGAGGTATGAAGCAACGTGGACTAATAATAAAGTTTACTTAGCTTAAATGTCCGAAATAATTAAGTGGATGCCTATCAAATTAAAAAAAAAACTGTTGCTATAATAAGGCCCCACCTTAAACTCTTATTAAATTATGTAATCTGTTACCGTCAGAATAAATATACGACAGATGAACATCTTTTTAATCATATTCAGCGAATGAAATCCATTACTGTATAGTTAGGTAGCGAAACAGGTAATGAAAAGCGGCTCGAAATCCAACATCAAAGTTTCTTATTTAGTGCACTTTTAAAAAAGATCTACAATGTGATAAGTCTATTAACAATTTCATTTTAAAATTGTCATTAATTTATGTACGCTTACTCCATTTATATGTGCTATTTTCATTTTTCAAACATGTAGGCCTATACCCTGCAAAAAACAAGTGTGTGGGCTTATTATCACATACATCTAATTATTAATATATGTAATGATGTTAGTATTGACAGTATTCTATTTGTAAACCAAAAGCTGGTCATGTGACAATGTTAAATTCCAGAGTTATCTACATTGACTACAAATGTGTACCTTCATGATTTACATGGTGAATTTTGTGTATATATTGCAGGTTATATCAAACTTGTGAAACTTTAAACAGTGTATAATTGTTTGATTACATTTAGAATATATCCATATGAAATAAAATGCTATGATTTATGGATGTCCTCCAGTTTTTCATTCTAAATATCTCAATAGCAGTCTCCTGAAGGCTGTGCCAATCTCAGAATATTATAAGTTATTTTCTAGTTCCATTATCATTATTGATTAAAGCCAGTTTTGATAGCTAATTTCGAAATTTAATTCATGGAGCAATTCAACTCGAGATTAAGAAAGCTTTGAAATCATGATTCAAGATGGCAACTTTGGATTTGAGGGGAGGACACAGCTTTTTTTTTACCTCAGATCGTTACATACAACAAGAAAAAGAAAAAAACGAACGGGGTGGATGACTTTTGGAGGGCCATTTGACTTCACATTTTTAATTAATAGTCTTCTCCCCTTTGAAAAATTTAAAGCTATGCCAAAAGTATCCCGAAGTGAAATCATGGCACAAATTCATTCATTCTCAATGGCATTTCAACCGCCCTCGCCTCTGACCTCATGGACGGTACGCCCCTGCACCTAGAGCCTGATTATTTACACCCCTAATTTTAGTATTTGAAAGATAGGGATTTAGTTGGCATTTAATGCGGTATGTCACCCCACCCTAACGTATTACGTTTAATAATTCCCACCGGCAGATCCATCTAGAAATTGTTTTTCAGATAGGTCAGGATGAGGATGCACGATGAAGGTACAATAATGTTGATGGTGGGTTGGCGTTCTATAAGTGATGAATCATGACGACCATGGTTTGTGCAGAGATAATCATACATTCATCAATTAGATGTGGTCACTGCTAAGGTTACGATAGAAACGAGGGGGTTCTAGAGACGATACAGAAAATCTGTAACACGACTATCATGCGTGCAGTACTAATCTTCGCCGCATGATTATGTGTAAAATGTCCGATTTTCCAAACGAGAGATAACACACCCAAAAACCCCCCAGAAAAAAACCTGGTATTTTTAGACGTGTCATATAGCTTTCGTAAGAAAAATAAAATGGATGAGCTTATAAAAGCAATTACACCAATGACGGCCTGTACAACAACGAAGCACTGCATGTAAGCCACATGTTGAGAGCTAAGATATATTTTATGAAGGAATGCAGAAATTTAAATAATTTTACCATAAAAGTGGTAGGGCTACATTAAGTACAGTAAAACACTGTCATGTATCATTTGTTCAACAATTATACGAGATAAAAAGCTAAGTTGGCACTTGTCAGAAACTGCAAAAACCGAAAAAATAAACTCTGTGGTCAAGACAAGCATGCAGTATATATTGTAAAACTTGCAACAGACTTTGCACGACAAAGTCAAAAATCCAGTTCGGAGGTAAAACCTTGGGGTCATTCAGCATTGTCTGTGTCCTATTCGACCTGAATGCCATTTTTTAAGGTGGGGCTAGAAGACATGAACATAGTTTGCATGAAAAGAAGGTCTTAATTGTTGAAGATTTACCGATGTTGGACAAATGGCATGTTTCATAACCATGCAATCTTAAAAGGTGGAATTTTGGGAAATATCACACAAGAAATGCTTTTAACATTATACAGTACATAATGGAATATTCAACGAATCGATGCTAAAACTATACAACTATTCAATCAAATTTTAAGCACCAGATCATGGGGTATATAGTTACATATACATGTATATTATAACCAACCACACTGATAGAAATTTTAAAACAAGCTGCGTGGTCTTGTCAATTGCAAACTTAGGTTCAAATCTGTAATCAAACTGAATTTGGTTGATCTCAATCTTAGGAATTCTCATTTTCTTAAGTCATAAAGCCCTCCAAAGAAGTCGAAAAAGGCACTTCATGTCACCCAGGTTGAATCCGCAATCACAATGGTGGATTTGCCCAGTCATTCATCAGGGATTTGCTTGTCCATCAGTTGACCCCTTAACACGTAGAGTTGTGGGCCAAGTGACCCTTGCCCATGGAGCGTCATCAATAACTCGGTAGCGATAAATCTCCAGACGTCTCAAAAGGACCACATCGGGCAAGTGACAGTTTAGGACACCGAACGAGAGGGGTGGCTATAGGGGAAAACACCCAAAAAGACGGCATCGTGTGACCTCACCGAGCCCTACCATGGTGCGATTTGTGTCGAAATCGTGCCCAGAGCTAAAGTTTTTGCATACCCAACACACCGTAATGAGTATAGGTCCACATAACACTGTTCCTCACCCCACGGCTCCATTGTTTGGCACCTGAGGATGTCCTCTCCACCCAAGAATGTCTGAGAGTACCATTCTTCTTCGTCTTCTTCCTTCAAAGTGGACTGATCGAAAAACACGAGTTTGGGCTGTGAGACACAACTTTGTATACAAAAAATAAAAAGTAAAACCTCAGATAAAACTCTTTTAGTTTTCCCAAGTGGTCCATCAAGAATGGCACACCCTTAGCATGTGGGACAATTGGCGAATCCTGCAAAGTTTGGACACACGCGATGAAATGATGGCGCGAACATCAAATTCACAAGCTGAGGGGATAAGAAACAAACATGACAACAAAGTCGACCCGCCCAGTTGACCACACGCTAATATTTTATGGAGAAAAACCCCCTCCGCCATCATGCATGGGGTCTTAAGGCCACTGCCGGAATGGCGGGGTTAGAGCAGGCGTTGCATGGGTTGGGCACGCTAACTGTTAGTTAGCCATCACAGAAATCAGGAAACAGGGCAGGCAGGGGCAAGGGTGGAAAAGACAGAATGAAATTTCCTGGAACTATTTTCCATAAATTCGAGTCATTCTGCCAACTTGCAACGAGGTAATCCCATGGGTAAAACAAAAAGATGGATGGCAACTCGAATTCCAAAAGTAAAGTAACAAAAGCAGAAGATCCAGGGGCAGAAAGGAAAGGGTAATCTTGTTGACCTTTACCCATTTGTTGCATGTACTGCAATTTTTATGCTTGTCTCAACTATTTGTTGAACAAACGTGCAGTCAGATATGTGAATACCACACACATCAGTCTGATCAACTCTGTAATATATTTTTCCATTAACGACCAATCAGATCTTTGCTTGCACATAAGTATATAATGGTGCAGTCTTGCATACCAAGGATATGCAAATTACCAATAATGACAATGTTGGAAACCATGGAAAGTTGAATGGAAAAGGTATACCACCAACAATTAGTCTCAACTCCATCATTGCTTGCCTTCACATTATTTGTTTTGCACTTGGCAGGCTGAAATTCCCATCAGAAAACAAGAGGTCTACCTGTCAAAATGTCTTCCAAACTCAAGAAAAATGTCGTTAAAACACAAACAGCGAGGAAACTCGCCCATAAAGTTCTTTTGTATGTCAAACTCAGAAAAACAGGTTAACTTAAGGCTACTGTTTAAGGATTTTAGGCACGACTAGCCCTCCCAAAAAGTTTCAAATGGTTTCATCCCCAGGTCTTTTTCAGTGGAAAACACCCATGAAGCAACTAAGGGCAATCGTATTATAGGTCTTTCAGTTCAATTGTGTGGCCGTAATCCGATTTATGGCGAATACAAATAGGGTTTTCACCATTCATGTGTACTGCTGGATACCTCATAAGGTGACAACATTTTTCACTTGGTTCAGGCTTCAGACATGACCATTTTTAAAGCCATTTTATATATTTTAGCTATTTTTGAGATAATATATAGTGGCACAGTATTGATTACGTGTTTGGATAGAATTCCTTTAACACTAATAACAGTTTTCCAGAGTTTAGGAAAGCAAAACTGACAAAACTAGAGGTAACACGTTTAAAAAATAACATGTTAACATGTGGTTGCGTGTAATTCAAAAATTACAGGCTTGGTTGTATTAACAGTAAGTTATAGTCTGAATTACACATAAACGACATTTAGTATCCAACCTAAGTGCATGTCATTGAATATTGTTTAAAGTTTCAGTGTTCTCTGTATCCACTAATATTGGTGTATTTTATGAGGCAGTTTGAAGTAAAAAAAAAATGAAGGGATGTATAATTGAAGGACCAATTTCAGGCCTTGTCGATACATCTCCCAAAGTATATCATTAGGGATTAACGGTTTACTAAAATACCTGTTAAAGAAAATGCCACGTCGGTTTTTGAAGTAATAGGGAGAAAAAAAGTGGCAAGCCATCTATAGGTGGCGGTTCAGATATGTTCCGCCACGTTTACGTTTCAGGACGTATAATCAAACAGATAAAATTACTATACTTTCGATATTACATAAAAAAATAATGTGCCAGAAGTAAAAAAAATCGCTTATTTCAAAACAATACATGTGCCCAAGATATTGGCAACCAATACTCAAGACGCCAGACAATGATTATGACTATAAACAAGGGTCCAACATTCCATCATTCCCATTAGAACAATTCAAAGTCGATAATGGGCCACATTTTTCGGTTTTTTGCAGGTTAAAATAGCCCAATCAGTAGTTAGTAGCTATTTTGTTTCGTTTCTAGCACGATGTGCGGTCTCATTGCACGATTTAATTGTTGCAATGAGTTCATATTTTGACCATTAAACAAGATATCAAAAACTTTAAAAACCTCCCCAAAGCTCAGAATCGGCGAATCGTGACCAAGAATACCTGTTTTTCAAACATGTTAACTAACTTTTAATTAAATAGTTTAAAACTAAGTGCTGCTGCGAGTCAATGAATGTAAAAAAATTGCTAATTTAATAGGGGGATAGGGGAAAGGACGATTAAATACAGGACATGGATGACAATTTTACATTCTCATCACCTGCATGCCAAAAGTAATTTCTCGGCCTATGTCTATGTACTTGTAATTTAATTCAAGAATTCCGACTGCCAAATTGTTTTCATTTATATTATAGAAAAATTAAAACTATATATTTTCATATATTTATTATATTATTAAAAAAAGTTTTAATGAGTTCTAAATGTCATGGTAAGGAACATAAAGTGAAAATATCACACTTTAGGCAGCAAACTGCATGTGAAAGTATAAAACAATTCATAAAAAATGAAATTAAACTAAAGGATAGTTGTGGTATAACCAAGTACAGTAACAGAAAGATAATAACGCACAAATACAAAAAGATTCATAAGGTTCAAGTAAGCCAATTTTGCAAAGTTGGCTTGAACGTTTCTGGTCATGAGGGCAAGTGCTGTCAAATCTTGGGGTTTTTGGCATAAATGTCTACAAAATATTCATGTGACACCTCAAAAAGAAGTTCATAAAAGAGTATTATCGTTATGATCCACGAGGTAAGGCAAACAACGAAATGTCAGCCCTCCCTAGTCTATTTTTCATTCAAACCTTTCCTTTGTACGTAACATGAGCAGTCATTTATCATCTTGATGGTGACATTTGAGACCAGACTTGGTTCAACTGACGAAAAAAAATGCTATTTGAACCCCCTAAATACAAATTTTAATGAAAATTATAATAGGTTAATTAAAGACATGCATGCAATTTCCTCATATGCAAAGTTCATCATGTCAGGGGTCAAGCAAGAACTCGTGCAAATACCTGCAAAGGGTGCATCTTCTTACATAACTTACCTAACCCAAAACGCCACAGTAATCCCATATCTGCATGTTTTTTTACTTGTTTTTCGGTATCATCCTTATATCAATCTTACGAAAAATGCATGACACTGGCCCACAACCTCACGATGTCATTTCAGGGTAAACCTCAAATGTAAACGCCCTGGGATAATCTTATAATCTTTATAATCTTCAAGGTGATGATAAGGATGACCAAAGATGGTAGGCCTAAGCCCAAGCAAAAACTTAATGCACATTTCATAAATCTCAAGATCAACCAAATCCTATAGTGTAAATCCTTTTATAGCTCATTCAAATAAGGTTTCGAATTTCACCTCCCTTAAACCCTCTTAGTCTAGAAAAATGTATACATTTTCAAATACTGTACATACAGTAATATGGAAATGTCCATTCTCGATGACTGCACGTAGCATTTAAGCAAGCTAGATGAAGTTTCAAAAGCTCAAATAAATACGTCACGTACAGAAGACATAGTGCCATCTGACAAATCTGAACTTCTTCAAGAATGGATGAGACATTGAGAAAGAATGGCACCTTCACCTCGCCCTATTTATAATACTACATTGGTCATATGTATCACTTCTTCTGGATACACTCCTTTGGGTTTAATGCACCGAGATTGATTTCCAAAACACACGAATATATATCTGATAGGTCGACTCCAACTGCAATTTGTCAAGCTAATTAAAACGAATGAAGCAATGCGGTTTGATGGTTGCAAGATGCACGTTGGAGCCATTTGTACTAAGCTAAGAAAATGAATTTATGCCCAGTGGCCACTTCATGCGAAATGAGTTGGGGTTGGCCTGGGAGAATATTTTCGGCAAGTTAGCCCCAATGGTCAATCTATAGCAAGCCTCTTGGTGCCTAGCTGTCAACCAGAAAAAAAAAAAACATCACTGAATGATGAAGGCCAAAAAGATTGCCAAGAAAAATAATTACAGGGCAACGATTACGTGTAAATATGTGCTCTATATGGGGACCCAGCCCAATAATGGCACTCCAATTAGAGGGCCATCACATCGAAGGTCCAGCCGTGACAGATTATTAAAAGTGAAAAATCCTAACCAAGGGTTGTCAGGAATCATGGCGGTTGCGGCGCAGCGGGTAGCCACGTGCCCGTAAGTATGGCAGGACGTGGTCAGCTCAAAAAACAAGGGTGGAGGGAGGAGGGGGTTCCTATTATGGACCCCTAGGCCAGGAACACTAATGAGCAATGCTGCACATCTTCCACCGTTCGCATGCATTCTTCAGCAATTAAGTTCAGTGCGTTCGATGAAAGTCACTTTAGAGACATATAGGAAGTCATTACAACTTGTAGAATTGAGTATCCAAAATTCACTATAAATGTACAGCGTTGGCTTGAACACAATCAACAATTAATAAGCACATTTGCTAGAACAATATAAATATGTTCATGTATGAAAAAATGTTGGATGACAAGGATTGATTACAAGCAGACATAACACTTTCTTGTAACACTTGAAAGGTTTAAATACAATAATGCAGAAAAGTGTTATAGTAGAACCTGTCTAAAATAATATTCTTGGTGACAAGAAAAATCTTATTTAAGACAGGTTTATTTGTAAACATGCTACAGTGTATACAACTGCAAAATAAGGAATTTCGCCTTTTTGAATTCTTCATGAGTCACTATATAGAGCTACATGTATATGCAAAATAGGTAATTTCCCCGAATTTTCAATTCTTATACATGTGTACATGCATGAATAGATGAGTCGGTAGTTATTGGTACATCACAAACAAAATTTAATTGCCTTGCATCTCCCTGCCATTTTTGTGTCCATATTTGATATTTTTTATAGTTCCATTGTTGATATTCCCTTAAAAATCATTGGGACCACTAAAAATTGTTAAATATCAAATTATGTAGGTTATTATCATCTTATATATGGCACATTTTATTATTTTAACGAGGATACTATTTTACACGTACAGGATTATTTTAGACAGGTTCTAAAGTATTGTGTTTTAAAATAGCAACTAAATTCTTTTATAATAAGTGTTATAATGTATTGAATTTGACTTAATAATTTTGAGGCAATGGCACATGGCAGTCTAGCGCAACGACTTGACCATCTTCTGCGTGCTATGTCCGGTTCACATCAGATTTTAATGAACAACAAGAACTGATAGTTCGATAAACCTGTTTTAATTTGCATATAAGATTTTTGCAGAGTTAAAGTTGATACTAAATAACTTGCATCACGCCTATCTGAAGAATCTACATCAGCCATGTCTGGAGGAGGATCTGCACCAGACCTATCTGAAGAACCGATAAAGAATTGATGTTGAGGCAGAAGATTCCTTGTATAATTCCCCATCATCCATTTCAGCCAATTCTGATGCATGGCTTGGACATTGAAAATTAATTAAAGACAGCGAAGGTCAATGTAGTGGTCTGCTAAACACGAGGGCACGTGATACCTAACAACCTAGTCCGCTCTTTCGCATGCATATAGCCAATTAATATTTCCAATTCGAGCACTGATTAATTAGTTACAATCCTAAATAATGTCAGGCTGCCAACCTGGCATAACTTCGTATATATTACCCCCATTGCCTTTGTTTTTTATTTACGTGTAGCTGTTGGCTCAAGGTAGTCTATAATTGTGAATTTGTGCTCTGGTTACAATGATATATCGAGAGCCCCGTGCGTTCAACATTACGCCATAAATCAACGCTAAGAAATAAGCCGAAAGTGTTATTTAATCCACACGAACTCATTCTTTTACACGAATAATCTGCATTTACTCAATAAGACAACCCACTGAGCTCACACTGTTTTTATCCTACGATATTTCAAATGAAAAGTAAGCCTAGAACGAAAAATAAATCCAACGACAGATTCATTTTAGGCGTTTCCTCCTTGATTCTGAAGACGAATAAATTGGAAAAAAATTGAGCTTTAATGGCTTATACATATACTGTTTAATACATGCTAATAAAACTGCTTTTTTATGTATCTTAAGTATCATCAAATATATGTGCATGCACCTGTTTGTATGCTTAATTCGGCTACAGAAACTGTTAGCATGTCATGCTCATCACATCACAAATTTGGCCTCACGTGTGCTTTTACGTATGTTTTTTTTTCTGATTCGTCTAGTAATACATACTTTATGACATCAAGTCCATTTTTTAAAAAAAGTTTTTTATACCGTTGTAAAATTCCATCGTGCAGTTTGTTTATTTGTCGATATCACGGTTAAAAATGTGAGCGCGTGCCATCACGTGAGCGCATGTGACGTGATGGTAGTCTGTAGCCAGCTTTAGCCTCGTTGGAATATCAGTACTTTTAAGGCATCCCAGTCATGCACCTAAGGCTGTCAAACCACCTTTTTTGACGGCACCTATTAGGCACCTTCAAACAGGTGGCTGAAATGTTTTTGGACTGTCATACTATACCAATGGTATTTCTATGACATTCCAACCGCCTAAGGTTGTTTAGCCACCTAGATGAAGGCACCTATTGTCCCCCCCTGCATATAGTGCATTCAATAATTACAGCTTGTACCAAACCTATCACTGACACCTTGCACTTATTTACTCCTAATTAAAGCCACAGTTCAATAAGTCTGTAGGCATGACATTTACTTACAGTTGAGTCCACTATAGTTTAAGCTACTTGAGCTGTAGAATCAAATGTTATGATATCTTCTGAGAGTCACACTATAGTGCCCTTCAGAGATGTTTCCTCAATGAATAATGATCAAATATTTTGACATCAAAGTCCACCAACTTTACAAAGCCATATATGCAACATCCAATACAGTGGCTTGTAGTCTTAGCATGGCTGGAATGTCCTACATTCCAGTCACCTAATCTGCAATCATCCAACATTTAATTGCCCAAACAGGTAGTTATATATCCCTGATTGGCCTCTGATTAATCCGAAAAATCGATCACGACACCATGTATATATCTTACCTCTTTGTGCATCCTGGACCTGATCCAAGTTGCTGATGGTCACGCGGATGAGGCTGGAATTGAGTTTCAACTGACCAGTGGGCAATTTGACGAGGAGGAAAATGCGAGTATCCCTTTCCTTGACAGTGCCTCGACAGATTTTCGAATTTCCGAAATCTTCCACCCTCACAATGGCCACACTCAGGTTCATCAACGCCTCCCCCTTCATGATCCGCCGGACCTTGACATCGGCATCGTAAGTGGCATCACTGTGGCGATGCCGGTGCAATCGCCTGACGGTGCCGGTGAAAATCACGTTGGACATTGATTCCCTGACTTTTAATGAGGGGTCCTTGCAAGTGTCGGCGGCAGTGCGGCGTCCTGAAGACCGCTTGGAGAGGCCCACGTCCCACATGATGACCAAGATGACCGCCAAGACGCTAATCCATTTGCCAAATTCCATGGTGTTGTCAATTCCAAAAACAAAAAACAAAATTCAGCCTCGACGATTAAAACCGCAATTGGACCGTATCCATTTGTAATGCACGATGTCCCATGACCGCTAGACAACACTTCACCACGACCTTTGACCCGCACAGCTTGGCCACATCATGGTGGCAACCGCTTTGTCGTAATCCTTTTAAAAGGCAACGGTTCCTGCACGATCTTTGACCTAAGGGGGGGGCAACACGCGGAGATATATTCCGTCTAAGGTGAAAGGTCACGGATAGGCGACTTCGTTATATCCGAACTGCATGCATGAAACGCGATTGGAAAGAACAAGGTTGTGTCCAGAGAGATTTTTTTTCATCAACTGTTGCCGTTACCGCCCAAGTTTTAAGTGTCGCACTTTTGGACCAGTCTATCTTCTCACCTTCATGGGGTTTTTGAAATTAAAAGGAGGGAAAAAAAAGCAGGTAGGCGGTCAGCGTCTTTTGAACGAGGGATTCCCTAAAAACAGGCCGGAAAAAAAAGTAGGGAGGAGGGGATGGGCGAAGATTCATTCCCGGTTTCAGGCCAATCAAACGCGGTTGGCAAAAGACTGTATTAGGACGGACCATCCAATTAGCGAAATGCATGCAGCAATTAAAGCGGATTAAGCAGGTGGTTTGCATCTAGAGCACGCAAATAAAAACTCAATTTGGACATTTAACTCCACGAAAAAAAAATATACTTCATTAACCGCGAAAGTGTGTCTAATTGACGTCCATTTTTAAATCACTTTTTCCGTATTTGTGTAGTTATAGGGGACCGATCGACTAATGACGTCACAAAGTTTGATGGCCTTTGATGGAAAGACGTTTAGAAATGTCGGTCGAAACATTATATTGTCCTTTCATGTCCGTATACAGATGCATTCGGTAACAAGATGTAATGGCATCATTCCATTCCTGGGAAGATGTTTATAATGTATACATCATGTAAATCTCGATCAAACCATTCCAATGTCCAAGCATCATTCCAATTTATTCATTAACAACAAAATTTCAAGTTGTAAAACTTATACAGTCGACCATTGACGATAATGTTCCTAAAGTAAACAACATTGCACTTGATGAAACATTTCCACCTATGCTATACTGTATAAGATGCACGATGTTTGAAAAGTTCGTGTCCTGAACACCTTGTTGGAAGAATCTATGTTAGGGCACGAACTTTTCAAACACGGTTGTAATGTCAATGACTGACGATCCATATTATAGTGTCGCATATTATAGTGACACAAACTATAGTGAACCAATACAAAATTCGCTATAAAACTTGTGAAGTTATAGTACTATCATCAGGAAGAGCCTTCGCCCCACTATTCCATCTACCTGAAGTTAATAGCTAACCCAATATACATGTAGAATATAGCAAAAACAATCCCTTGCCAATTTCCAGTCTTAATTAAGGTCTTCTATACAATGAGAGTATATATTCTGATAAGAACAGAGGAATGGCACAATATACAATGTATGATTCTGCTATAAAGTGCAAATAACTGTACAATTAAGACATATTAATGCTGTTTAAATGCCCATGATTTAGTTATAAAAAGCATCGTGCATTTGCGATTTAGGTGCATGCAACACACCCCAAAGACAGATTCCTTCAAACAACGTGGAGTTTAATCATTTCTGAGAAAAAGCTCGGTCAAGTTTTCACGGTTCTTGCATATTTATATACGACGTTGATATCGTAATAATAGCGTATAATAAATAAGACGTCTGGCTGCCGCCAGACCTTTGTTTAAAATTAACAAATTATAATAGCTTTGCACTCCAATTAAGGGCATTCACGGAGGAGGCAATCTCCCACATTTCAAATTGCAAAACATGGCACTGGTGTATACCTTGCAGAGGCCTGCACATCAGCTCCGTATATTCAGCCTTGTGTACGGTCGTGCCCACCCAGGATTATACCGTATATATGCGGCAATATTAGCCTTTAACAACGAAATTAGCTGCCCACACGGAAGGGTTTTAGGTGCCAAAAACACGCGGGCGTCAGTCTGGCCACAATTGCATATTCTGGAGGAAACTTGTTAAAGCAATTACTGCATGTGCCAAACATCTTGAACAAGATGCGTCAATGGCATTGCAAATATATAAAAGTGCATATATTTCGTGATATTTTATGATCAGACCGGCGGTTAAGCGGTCAGGTGGACTTGCAGACAGGTGCAAAAATCATAGGCACATATTGGTCTGAGAACTGCACATCAACAATATGCTGTAGAACAAATGTGGCAAACAAACATTCTAAATTTCAATGAAAACTGCATATGTGATGTACCCCATGATATCTACTCATGCAGAGGTTACCTGTTTATACTTCACGACAAATTGACTATCCAAAACCCATGACTGAATTTACATTTGAAATTACATGAACAATTTTATGGCAAGATGCACACATCAGGAAAATGTGCCATAGTGAAGCATCACAGTCCATGACAATTTATAAACTATCACGGATAGTCACACAGTTTTTATTTTTTTCTGGCAAGGCTTTACCACCAATTGGGCCCACCCAAGAATTCGTGTTTAAAAAATGGCCATGGGAGTCCAAATATGATTTTGGCAGACAAGGACACCATGCCAGTCAGACAGTCGACATCTGATTTCAATCTATTGCGATTTGGAGGATATTTTGTTAGAATGATGCATGTGAAACTGGGGGACTATAGGGCCTACAGGTTGAATACACCTATATAGGCACCCCTTGTTCAAAACCCACCATTTCCATTATTGAAGGGGGTAAGACAGGAGCACCGAGGGTCGGGGGTGACTTATTCGCAAAATATGGTTAAAACACACAGGGGTCACAGATCTAAAATTGGATTTCAAATTTGGACACACACAATAAAGGCACCGGGGGAAAAAAAAAAAAACAGGCCTTATCTCCCAAACGATAACAAGACAAGGCGGCTTGCGATGATGAACACCTTAGTTTGGAGTAAGTTTGAGGGGGCAAGAATTTTAGGATACAAAAACTAAGCTTTACCCCCCACTGTAATAAAGCACCTTTTGCCGCCAAAGGTGCTTCAGGTAGAGTACAAAGGAGGGGCTCTCACCTTGTTAAAGAAGCCTACAGCCAAATACACAGGTATCATATGAGCAGTTAAGGTTGACCCACCCAGTGGGCCTCTTCAAATAGCTCTTTCAGCCTTATTACCAAAAGCTTTTTACCCTATTAAACTCATTGTATATGAGGGAGGAAGAAGTTCCTTGTAAGTGATACACTTTTCACAAATGGCCTACGTACCATAAACCAATTAAAATGCACGATTCCAAGAATGCATTGCAGTGTATACACCAGGGATGATGTGAAAGCATGCACCCCTGTTCATTCACCTGACGTCACATTCAATATGACAGTCGTTTGTAGTAGTTTTTTTTAGGTAAAAATACACCCATTAGTCCGCATGCATTTGCAATGGTGGTTGTTGATGTGGTCTTAATGGCACGCTGTTATAGGTTAACCTAATAAAGGCTGTCGAGTATTATTGAGAGGTTAAAAAATAATTAACAGTAGATAAGAAGAAAATGAAGTCCTTATACAACAATGCAATGGTTAGGGATGCCATCAGTTTATATAGTGTCATCAAATGGAGGTCTCAATGGATTGATGAAGGCCCATCCCATCGAGCTAAATCCATTCTGCCATTAGTTAACTCTGACAGGTTTTAGTACCCTTTGGTACTTTTATGAGCAGCAATGAAGAAAATTGAAGTGTAAAACGAGGTAAAGCTATACGAAGCCTCTGGCCATTTTGATTTTTTTTGCAAAATTTGGTTTAATAGCTCGCCATCAGCTATAGATTATGACAAAAAATTAAATGTATCAAAATTGTCCAGTGAGCTTAACTGAACGCATATGGTTTAAGAGGTGAATGTTTTGGGCGTCGTTTCTTTTCGTCTACCTAATCAGGGATGAAAAACGATGTCCACGTTGTCCAGTCAAGGTACAGAATGACAGGACGACTTTCGCAAATTTTTGACGAATGGACCTAATAATTATGCATTCCCAGTTTGCTTACAATCTGCTAGTTGAACAGCAGGGATAACAACAGCCATGCCCATGGACGGGTTTCTGTCATTAATTTTAGAAAACACTACAAATTTGCATTGTGAAGGCAACATTTTATTTTTGTCGGCATTGGAGACTTTAAATTGGGGTAAGTTTCCAGAACGAGTTCGCTTGACCAGCACATGCCTACCAACCTTGTCAGTAATGTAGGTCGTTGGTAATAAATCACACCTTAATTAGCTCCCATACATTTTAACCATCCTGCCACGTTGGATCTTCTCAGCATTCCTGGCTTATCTTTACTATTATATCCTATCTATGGTATGCTTAGAGACTCTGACAACGATGACGTCAAAGTAATAAAGGAATAGGGTGGTCGTATATCAGCGTGGCGTTTACAAATCTACATTGGTATGGTTGTCCCCAATGTGCTTTGGTAAATAGACCTTGTGTTGTGTGTATACACATGATGAGAAATTCACTAACATCCATTGTAAAACACAGGGATGTAACCGTCCAAATAAACCGTCCGGGATAATCTGTTAATTATGAACGACTATTTCAAACAGTGGTCCGAATAGATATATCTCTTGGGATCTATAGTTTATTTAAAACTAAGTATATAATTATAATAATGATATACCCTAGTATACTTGGCAAAGCATACTAAGTGCACATTTTTTTCGAACAACTTGGTATACTTTGTATACTGTCGTATACACATGTACTTCTAAGTACACTTTAAAGTATAAAGTATACTTGATTTTCAGTTGTCGAAAAAAGTATACAATTTAGTATACTTAATATTCAGAAAAGTAAGCTAAGGGCAGATATACATGTACAAGCATACATGACAATACCATCAAACAATGGTTACATGTAGATTTTGTAATATCATTAATAATGATGCCGTTTGTAACATTTCTATTTTAGAAAATTGGAAACAAAACTTTTATAAGATGATTCCATAGTGAAATATCTAGGTATATTGTACCAAATTAGACTGCATTCTATGGAACTCTTGCATGATTCCTTCAACAATGTAATAAGATTTAATGATCGAGTCTATTAAGAGATCCCACTAATAAGGACACGTTCAACAAGGTTTATAATTTTCAATAAGGATAACAATGAGAGTTTTTATAATCTCATAAGCAATGGGGCCTCGTAAAACGAGATTTTTTTACTATATGATTCCACATTATAATCACGTCTGTTTATTACTTGCATTATCAATTCAAAATCGAATTTCTTTCGTTGGTATGGACCCTCACCCCTTCACTATACAACACTTGCATTACATGTAGTGGTGGACTTCAAAGCAACCCACGTGAGTACAGGTATACAGTATCTATACTTGTAATCTTGAGTTAAATGACTTTAAATGCCCCGATGAAAACTAAAATGGCTGTTTGCGTTTCTTATGAGAATAACACAACGGCAGACGTCCAGAAATCCAAAGAGTGTTTAACTTTAATGAAGTCAGGGATTGTTTGCTCTTTAATAAAAAAAGCAAACTGGTCTATTATTATAGCTATTTGCCAAGTTTAAAAAAAAAACTGAAATAACCTCCGAGCATTATCATTAAAGTATACACATCCAGGTTGAAACTGTCAGAATTTAACACTAGCTCGATGCCACTTGTATAATGGTCGTTCAAAAAGAACCGGGGAAATTTAAGGTATACACTAAACAGCTACATTTAAGATAGGGTAGTGAAGTTGGTTTTGGGGCTTCTAAGATGACCCCTGTCTATCACCCTATTTGTTTTTCGCGGGTCAAAATGTTTTTTTACGTGTCAGTTTAGCCGTGATATAATTCGGGGTTTGAGGCAGAAAAGGCCCTAAAGCACATTTCAACAAGAAAACAAACAAAGGAGAAAAAAACTCGGTAATTATTTGTATAAACATCGGCGAAATTTGAGGATGGTCTTGTTTAAGTGGGCAGACATGATAATAACTTGAGTGAACACGAGTTTGTGGATTTACAGTATGTACATGTAAGGTTTCATTGTATAAAAACAGAGATATATGCAATTTATATTTCATATCACGAGGAAAATATGATAAGGGTTTTTGAAATGTTAACATGTTACCCAAATGCCAAGAATTAAGTTCATGTATTACGATCTATTGATAACTGAAGATATGGGTTCAGTTCAGGGAAATTCGTATAGGCACTTCCTTATAAACAAAATAATTCATGTTTGCAATTACTACATGTATGCATCAATGTCAAGTTGTGATGTAGAAATATTTCGTACGTTATGATTGGTTAAAATTATTTCGTATAAGTTGTAACAGATTTTATGAAGTTCCTATATAAAATAATTGAGCAGTGAATGCCCTTCCCAGAGCTTTTTGTAAAAACCCTGCATGCTTTATTTAACTACTTTTAAAAAATCAGGCCAAATAGGAATTCATAGAAGATTTATATTGATAAAGTCATACTAAAACGCAATCTGAAATTAATGTGATAACCGCATTTACGATGAAATAGTGCAAGCAAACATTTATAACAATGTTGAACTAGTTCAGTTCTTCAGCTTCCTTTTAATGCCATAACTCCTTTACGGATACCAACATTACATTTTTATCTGTATCTTTAAAATGTTGTTAGTCGTATATATATTCCCCTTGTAAACGAGTCCATCCGTTATACCTAAATGCTATTTTTTCACAGTGTGAGATCAGAACAACCTATTTAAGGACTCGCATTTCTTTTTCATTCTCATGCTTGTTGTGGTTTCTTTTTTAAAAAAAATGAGATATGTATATAAAAAGACGTTATTTCGTGTAAACAATCCGGTTATGATACCACACATCAGGTACGATTTCACTCTATTCCGAAGTATATAATGTTGATAGTGTTTTTTTTTCGAGGAATCAAAGTTAGACGTCATGAAATGAAACTCAGCATTATGAAAACGTCAGAAAATTGGACCCCTTCCTGTTATGACTTTACAAAAATGTGAAAGAATTGCATTTTTACATTATATTTTTAGATAAATTGCCCCATTTTTCTATTTCACTTGTCTGCACTAAAAGTAACAATGTACGACCCCTATAGGGAAAGGTTTTGCCATTATTATTCTTATGGAAACATATAGGGCTGAGTATCGCACGTTTGTTTATTAATAAGCCACTGCAGGTTCAAATATTTTAAAAAAAAGTGGAAAAAATAATTTAATGTACATGAACATGTAGTTCTTGTCGTCTCATTGAATACACTAGCACTAAAGAAAAAGCAGGTTGTTGATATTCAGTATATACACTTCATCAATATACATGTATATATATCATACATTAGTATCATTCAGCAATTATCTTGGATAACCGATGTCTCCATGTTCTGTATCATTCTATGGTATAAAATAAGCTTATATACATAAAATTGTGTACATTCATGCAGACCTGCATGTATATATGATCTAACAATTGCTTGGTGATACGTGTTCTAATGAAAGTTGTTGAATTTATTAATAACACATTTAAACATTTATTGTTTCAGGTTTTCCAATATTAGTTTAAAGAGATTCACACTGTAAACATTTGTCTTGCTAAGTAATTTCTTGAAAACCAAATAATAAAATTGAAATACATTAAATTGTATAATTTATAATGAGACGTGCCATGGGCTGCGAAAATGTTCTGATATATACGTGGCTCCAGCCAATCTTCTGGCGTATAAGTCAGAGCAATTGTTCTGGTCAATATCAAAACTGATTCAATTGATAACAAACTGCATTTTTGATTTCTCTGTTGCTAATAACGACAAGCAATTATAGGGTTTTGAAAAAAATCGTGTAATTAAAGTTTCGGTATTAAATTTTAAAACGGCTTCACTTTAACCGTTCATATAGTCGGCAATTTGAGAGTTGCGAACAATAAATCAAGCTGATCCTTGGTGGTTATAAGAACGTGGATCATACAACTATGAAAATTGGTCAATTATAATTGGCCAAGCTTAACCTGCCTACTGACCTTTGCTATACCTCCCTCACTTTCCCATGTAAAACACGCACGGTATAAAACAACGGTAAAATACTCAGAAATAATCTTCACCTTTATACTAATTGGTATTGATAGCCATTCTACCCTATCTTTAAAACAAATTCTGCCAAACTAATAACAGTTCTATCAAAATGTAGACGACTTCGACCCATTTCGTAATAGCTTTATCCATTTTCTGGACCATTGGACTAGTGAGACGCCATCAAGGGTCAAGATAAGGGATCATGGGGAACAAGAAAACTTTCAAAGGTCACTGATGGCCGTCTCAGATAAAATACCTAGCTGGTACGGTATGCTGGAAGACTATACCTTCTAGCATAAAATGCACTTAATGAATAGGCAATTAAGTTTATTTTATTAATTTATTGCATTACATGTGAACAATGTATGGACCCAATATTGTTTTCGATTCAAATAATGTAGCTGGCAGTCAAGTAACTGGCGTTAGTAGTTTAAGCTGACAATTTTTTTGAAGATATTATATTCTTAAAATATAGCTTAACAATTTACATAATTTTAAGAAACATTAAAATGACGAAAACCATGTCTAAAATGACAGATTATAATTAAGCTTCAAATATTTGTAATTTGTTTTAAGTATATGCATATCAGCGTCTATTTTTTAGATAACAGGTTATTATAAACATTTCTTAATTGGGCTGACCATTAATTGATTGATGAGACTTCAGTCTACCATTCTTTGTCAAACCGATCAATTTTAATAGCAGTTCATTAACTTGCTGGATAAAAAAAAAACTGAAAACTGAAAAACCAACACCATCGATCCTAACCACCCTAAAGCCGGACAAACCAATTAAGAAAAATAAAACTAATCTTTTAATCCTTATAAAGGCGTTAAAAGACGATCCCCAGAAATCCACGGTCATATAACATTTGCTTTAATCCACCCTATTGTTGCAATTTTGCACTTGATTCCAAGGGTGTGTTTGTTTTACAAAAAAACATCACCTATACCAAGGTATTTGGAGCTTGATAAAGCTTAAATTTCAGTTTGAAAACAGACTTAAAATTATGATACAGTTATTCAACTTACCAACATTGCCAACATTCAGGATATTTTCAGGAAGCATGCACACACAAGAACACTGTATATGTAACTTCAAAATGTCCTTACCTATAAATAAAACCATTCGTATTAACTTATCAGTATTACTCATTATTTTTCCATATTCAAATTATAAAACAAATCATGCAAGTACCAACGGATTAGTGAATCTATAGGGTTGTACATCAACATTATGACATTTTGAGCAATTTGGTACCAAAAATCTATTTTATCAATGGTTACATATGTCTTAACAATCATTAAAGTCTGGGTGCGTTTCTTTAATGCAAACTTAGGATTAATTCTGTTTACTTTAGTTATATAATAAAAAACTGTAATTGTGTTATTTTAACGTCTTATATAGTTGATTCTAAGTAGGTTCTACCTGATCCCCTTAATGGACATCTTCGGTGAAAAGCTATACACGTGAGGATCCACACCTAATAACGTATTAGCAGGTAAATAAATAGGGGTGTAAGGTATAATCCCGAGCTAATCCACCGTGATACAAGTCATGCTAGACCTCTAAATGGTGAAACCTAATGCGTTTACCACAAAGTGACACGTTTTTCTTCACCTTTCCTAAAAGATTAGGACACTTAAGAATGTGTCTCTTCCCTGAGTTTCATAACTCATAGTTTCATATAATAAGGACTGCGTTTTAGTAAACTGAAATTTCACAATGAAAAACTGCTGAAGAAACTTAACTTGTATGTTTTGTCAAATAAAATCTCTAAGTTCAAATATTGCTGACAGTATGACATACGAATGAAAAGCCAAGTATATCATTCATTTCACCTCAATAAATACTGTTATTATCTCTGTTAGTCGTATACAAGCCTGGTTGACAACCTGGTTCTGGCCTATAGAATTATAAACTACTCTGTGACTAGACCAGCTCTGATAAAAATCAAGAGAAATGCATTAATTAAGCGTATTTAGCTGTGTTGAACCAGATCACGTCTTGCAGAGGCGATGCTAGATACAATGCATTGAA
>JAQGCC010000292.1:0-43350 GCA_034698905.1 Xestoiulus laeticollis | reverse complement strand
ACATTTACATATTTATAAAAAAGTTTGTAAACATACTAACACGTTTATGAAATAGCAATTTAAATATTAGAAAAATTTCCCTATTACCCCAAAAAATTTCATTTTTATCCCATTGCCATTTGGTTGAATTCTGACAACTTTCCTGTGTTGCTTACATCTGCCACGTGCACCTACCATTAATTCGTTTAGATGCATTGGTTGAGCCAATGTCACTTTACATTTGATGGGTTAATCTAGAAGACCCTTCCAAATGCTTTTGCAGAAAACGATGGCCTAATAGGTGGACGAGGAAGATCATGCAGAAATGTCACGTTGATCTGACCCAATATAAATGCATCGACCATTGAGACATTCTTTAGCTATAGAAGGGCATTCGGACAGGATTAAGGGTTGGGGGAAAAACAGAAATCTGGAGATGGAAAAAAAAAGACTGGAATGATAGGTCGAAATTGATTCGAAATGTTTCAAAAAAAGGTGATTATATAGATATACACAGCAAGAAGGGAGTCGAATTGATGAGTAAATGATGAATAAGAGGGATTGGTGTCAATTTTTGCAGAGCTATCATATTCCTACGTAAAACTAACAGGATGGTGCGTATTGGGCCATCCTTTTCATGGTAGTCTTGTAAGTTTCATAGGTGTTCGTGTAAGGTCATACGCTTGATGGTTTCTGTAAAAGTAGTTTTGGTATTTTATGCGTTCTGTTATTTCGAAATAGCTTTATGCTTGGTTTCTAGCTTTTGTCAGTTGATATTGAAATAACATGCAAGGGATGGTGTTGGCCTCTTTTTGGCGGTACATGCACCCCAAGTATTTTTCATGGCCAGGCCACGATGAAACGTTTGGAAGGATCTCATTTTGTGAGTAATTTACGTATTTTCTTGTGAAAAAGCAATGCATGCATGCATGCATGGGAAGTAGAAAAAGCTTCTGTGCTTTGATATCTGACTCATGAACAAGGCTGACATTCTTGCAAAAAAAAGTGAAAGCACATTCCGCTTTGAGCGATTTTTTTCCCTTCTTGTCAGCTCTGCCTACCTGTAGAAACCCATTATTGGCCTAATAATGGGGTGCAAAAAAAGCGAAAAGAGTGAAATAAGGTCAAAAATTGTAAATGAATTGGTCTATTGTATGGTAACCGCAAAGCTAGCCTTCCCACTGTTCTAATTATGGGCATTGGTTGACCAAAGCCTTTTGTCATTTTTTCTTGGACATGCCATTTTGTAGTTGAGTGTCTTTTGCAAATTTAGGGTGATAAATTAACTGGAAGCCTTCTTGACTAATTCTTGACCACCCTCGACAATGATCCTGTTTAGGCTATTTCTTCTCCATCCATCCAACACATTTCATCCCATTATAGCTGTTTGTGGGTTTATTCAAATAAAAAACCACTCATATAACCGATATAATTTTTTTTTTTTTTTTTTTTTGGGGGGGGGAGATTGTTAAAATTTGTGCATTAGTTTGGAATGTTAAATGAAAAATTCTTGGCTGTTCTGTTTGGCCAGAGTTCTGCGTGAGTTGATGGCAGGCTTTTAGATATATGTATGGAAATTTTGCTTTTCTTGAATAGGAATTTTTTTTTATGCAAAAGCGATATTGGATTTTGCTGACCCATCGGATGTGTGCGTTTTGAGATGGCAATATTTGCCTGCTCGGACATTAGCCAAGCCTTTATGCTTAGCAAAAAAAAATTAAGTCCTTGGCATGCATGAAAGCCTCAGTTTAACACTGAGAATGGAGAATTGGTCTTGACATTTATATGGACGGAAAATTAATGGAAAATTTGAAATCTTTTGAGCTGACGTTGGCTCTTAATGCAAAAGGGTTAGTGATTAATGGATATTTTTGCCTATATGCACCCTTTAGGTGTAAAATTATCTGTATTTAGCCGAATTTCTGATGCCATGTATATAGGCCCTATATATACAACTTGTATTTGGTATCCTGGACTCAATGCATGCATAGACCATTGTGTTTGCTTGTGCTAAAAGACCATAATTGTGCTCAAATTGTTTATATATTCCTAAATTCAGTATTTTCTCTTAAAATAGTAATTATACATGTGTATTATACTGTACCATATCTATTATAGGTTTTGGAATCTTCATGGCATCAAGTATAGCTATACTTATGCATTTTGTGCAAGATTTTTTGATTGCAGTGTATTATTAAATTGTTGGTGAAATTTTATCCCATGTTGGTAAACTTTTTGTAACTATTCATACATTTCCCATGTATTGATTCATTTGTAATTACCCTATATATTGGTGACGAACAAATTGCAATTAGGCTCTTCAGATTAATTATGCATGCTATAGTTTGCACAAAACTATGTACATGTATAAAACATGGATTAATGGGTAATGATACTCATATGGCCTTGCAACTTTAGTGCCTTATATTTATAGAGCTCGTTAACGATATACACTGTACGCTGCTGAAAGGTTCATTGCAGGTTATTTAGATAGTGTATACATGTACATGTATTACGTGCATTGCAATAAAATGCCAGGTAATTGAGAAATATTCTATCTATATAGACATTGTAACGCCACCTGGTTTAATACAGCTTGACTATTGTTGATAAAGTATAATTTTATATAACAGTCATATATAGTCACAAGCTCTGCTTTTTGAAGTAAAATATGAAGTGTTGCAGTATATGACATGCATAAAAATGCGGCTAGACAATCACAACAGGTCAATTATAATGAGTATAACTCCTACAATAAACTCGCCTTATTTATTTTTTATGCAAGTGCAGAGATTCATAACATGAGACACGGCTTCATCATTTAAACTTATAACTCGATAAATATGTTGACTGCATATGCACTTGTAAATGACATTACCGAGAAATTGTAGGCCTACATGTATACTGCATGGTGCAGTTTGTTGGTGTAACATTCAAAGTTCAGATTTTAGTGTCTTATTTGGTGGTGAGATAAGCGCCTGAATTTTCCTTGATTGTCTTACCCCACATTCAAAGAAATGGTTGAGGAAATTCCTGGACCCTTGAAGTAGGCCTAGGCCCACACGTCGTGCAAGCCACAGCCTAGCCTACCTTTTCAATTCTCTAGTGGTTCCAATCATCCACTTAAGTTAAATTTCACTTCCACCATTTATGCATTTGTTTGTTTTTTGCTTTTTTTTTCCTGCCTGGCCTCTTTTTAAAGACTTTCAATTGCGTGTGCGTATGTGTACATAGAGCAAGGGCAAATCTTGTCCTTGTACCAAACCTTGCGAATCATTTGTACATAATGTTTAAATTTAATTATGGGGATATTTAATTCATGCGCGCTTTATGAGAACAAATTACATGTGGTGCCTGCATGTTTGCTTTTTGCAAATACGAGTACAGTATATCCCTCAACTATATATAGCATTTACACTAAAACTGAAATTGTTTGAGCAAATATGACACAGGGTTAATTATCAACCATCTCTCTGAAAATCTGGGAAATAGGTAATTCGTGTGAGTTCAGAGTACAAAAATAGGGGAAATAAAAGAAATACAACTTGGAAGGATTTTGTTAAATTATAAAACAAATTAGTATAACTACGAAAAAATTCAAAGACTTGTATTTTTTTTCTAAAATTACATGTTGAAGCACATATAGTTATTATTATAAATTAAGAGAAAAAAAACGATATAAGGTTTAGGCGAAAAATAAATTAAAGTTTGACTGTATATATTTAGCACAGGTATATAATATATTGCCAACTATATCACATTTTAGTACATTTATGAATAAGTGCACATTTATTAAGGCTCAAACATTAATGTTTATGAAACATCAATAACTAATTATTATGAAATTGATGAAATGTTATCAAAAATGGTAGCTTGTTGATTTAATTAAATTTTCAAGTTGTCTTTATCACAGAATTAGGTTACATTAAAACTAATTAACTTATTGGTGTCTGCATGATCACGATATGTAATACCTTCATTGATAATGCAGGTACATGTGCACTATACATACATGAACTAGTTTTGCCATCAATCGTCAATCTGTAAAATGAGGTAACGTCTCTTAAACTCATCCATTGTTGGCATTGCCGGATAAATGCATTTACATAATCAGTTCCACGAATTTCTGGTTAATGTATTCATTTTAAATTCACCCTATGAGCATCTTGCAGTCCATAACTCGTATTGATGCAATGCAATTCTGCATAGAAGTTTTTTAAATCAGCGACCAAAATTTAACTGAGTATTCATCGTTCAAAAATGTATATTTTGTTGTTGTTGTTGTATTATTAGATTGGCGTCATCGTACTCAAATTTTTATTTATTTTAATTTTTTTGAAGCGTCATTGTTGTTAACAGTACATTAGTCTATTTTAAATGCAACCTCAGGCGCACAAAATGCAAATTCTTAATGTGGCTTTGCAAAAATTCAAATAGATGTTTTGGAAGTGGGATATGCCAGCTTCTTAATGATTGACAGAGAACTTTAGCAAATATTTTGAAATATTTGTAAAGGAGGAGGACATCCATCATTTTATGTCCCTTTTCATAGAAAAGTTCTTGCTCCTTGCAAGACAGTTTGGAATGCGTGCAGACAAACTTTCATAAAGTTTTGCACCTGTAATTTCCATAGACTAATAATGACGTTGATAACCAAGGACACGTGCGTCCCTACAACTATAACTATTCCATGTTGGGTGAAAAAAAAATCCATTAAACGTTGACGATTTGACGACTCGGGACAATGCAACTTGTTGTTTCACAAGTAGAGCTAATAGAGGACATGTGTAAACAGTCAGGTGCACTCTAGGCTTCAGGCATCCTTTGGCCATTGTAATATTACATTAGAAAAACAGAGGGGGAAATACCATAGACGACTCTCGAAATTCTGGCACTTGTTGACTCCGAGTTTAAAATTCCAAAATTCCATGCAAGAGGAATTTTTAACCTTAAATGATGCATCTTCTAAAGCTTTGTCAGTTAAGTAATCTCGAGTTTCCCTTATTTTGCATACATTGTGCCCCACTTTAGAAAGTTATCCCCACAAATACCTTGGTACATTTTATACTGACTGCATGCAGTATATATATATATTCCATGGCTATAGACTAAAATTGACATTTCCGTAAAGCATTTAGTTTTGCGTTTTGGAACAGGTGAGGTCATTCGACTATAGTTTGTTGTTTTAGTTATCTCATTAAAAATGCATTGCCTTGTCCAATCTCGAAAGTTTGTATTAATTGTTGAATGAGGTTGGCACAAATGTCCATTAATCTGATGCACGAATTTCTGAAGAAAATTAAACGGGGGGAAAACTGGACTTAATTAGGGACAGAATTATCGTACCTGAAACATGTATATGGTTCTGCCACTTTCACTAGTTGCAATATACCAGCACGTTTATAACAAACACAATGGTATTTGTGTTATATATGTTACATTTGGTTAAATGTGTATACAAATATAGACATTTCTATAATACATCAAAATATTTTCCTTTAATTTTATTCCGGTATAAAATAAAAAGGAAAATATTTTAGCGTAAATATTCGATTAAACCCCGGGGCGCAAATGAGCGTAATTGTTAATGAACTCAGATAGGCGTTAGGGGAATTCCCTATAAGTGCTCTCGCCTCATGCACATTTCCCGATAACTTCGCACAGTGAATAGGGGATTCCCCTTATTATTGAAATATCAGGCATACAAATAAAATACCAGTACTGTATATATATACATTACTTGTTTCTGGCCATTTTTTGTCCTTTTCAATTTATTGAAATCCAAATTTGAGGGAATACAAATACTTGTACATTAATATTAAACCCCCGGATCAATGTTCCTTATATACTTGAAAATAAACCCGGTCCTGGGAGTTTATTCGAGTAATTACGGTATTCTACAAGTAATCTAAACGTATACATATATGTATACATGCACAAGACTTCGTTTTACTTCTCGAAAAAAGCAATACATTAAAACTTGCTAAAACTTGTTCAAGTGAACAACATTTTCAAACGCAAATGTACACACATGTATATAACACTAATATGTCTCATGGGTCATCCAGCTCAATATGGTTGAGCTACAAAAGTTGCAAAACTGCCATATAGTATTTTTCACAATTGGAATTCTTGTTTCTATAGGTTGTTTTATGACTTCTGCTATATACAGTATATATACGCGTAATTTACTGGCTTATTCTTTGAAAATAGACCCGTGTTTGCAAAATTCACCCTCTAAATTCACATGCTCACGTCCGAGCAAAGTAGACCCTTGGGACTCATCAACTCAGAGCCTGGGTTGGTCCTGTTCCCCACATGCTTTGTCATCACAAGATGGCAAAGAGCAGACGTTCACTCCCTTTTTTTTTACCTCTTTTTATCATTATTAATTTTGCCGCACTTGTTTAACTTTCTAAATTAATTCCCTTGTGCATCTTTCTAATGTAATCTTAACGATGCATCCACCTAAACAATGTCTTGCATGCTAATTAGTCGCTCTTTTGCCAATTTTTAAAGAAAACCATTGCAAGCTAGGTCATGGTGTATACCTGATCAGATCATGACTGAATTGGAAACTTTGTATAAACTGACATATAGTATCGAAATTTTCAACAGTGGTGCTCTGATTAGTTAGTATACCTCGACCTAGGCAGTGTTGGATTTTCATGGTACTAGACAACTACCTATTCTCACATACCTTTTACATTAAACCGACCAATCATCCAACCATGATTTTGCAGAATTTGACTTTTCAAGTTTCACCCACATATATGCATGGTTTTCTATAATATTTAGTGACTTGGTTTTACTCTTGAATGTTTGAGTTTTGAGCGCGCTTGTTTCTCCGAATATATTTTAGAAACGTTGATACTTTAGATTTGTTTTTATTATTTGTATACCATATTCTGGTCTGAATGGCCCTTCTCAAAGGGCATGGCCCATGCTAAATCGATGGCATATAGTTTTTAGGCCTATAAAAGTGAATGTGGTTTTGTCATGGATTATGTGCTTCGATCAGTGTGCATTTTGGATTTAGTTCATACTTGTACGAAATGTTCTGATAATACCAGTGCCTCGAAACTGAATATTGTCGAAATGAAATATGAGCCCTTTGTTACCATAGGTAGGTCCCAGATTATTATATTCCTTCCATTGAGATTTCATCTACTTATTGTTGTTTGAGATTGTGCATATATTGAGCTACAGGTTGCACAATTTTATATAATGTAGTTTGTTTTGAAATAGCCCTATGCGCTTACTGCATGTGTTGTTGTTAAATTAATGCTTTGATTTATACATGCATTGTAAATAACACAATTTCAGCAGAAAAACTATTGTTGATAATTTTGTAACTTTTTTGTTTCAGCACTATAATCGTCATGCGCATTTTCAGATTATAAACTAATTTTCATTGTATGCTAACCATGTTGTTTTTCTCTGTCACTCAGGACATGGACCTGATTGAAACTATATTGAGCCAAGATATTGATTTGGGTGTCACCAGAGAAGTTTTTGACGTACAGCTGCGAAAAGACGCCGATAAAGTTGAAGAAGATCCAATTGAAAATCTTAAACTCGACATCAAAGTAAGAAATTTAATTACCTTTAATTCATCAGAATAAATCTGGCCCTATAAAGGTCTCAAAAGGTTTACCATTTCTTTTATATTGCATGGTATGCCCTTAACATGGCAATGCACAACAATCGACATCATGTTTCTCTATAAAATTGGTGCTTTACATTTTGCAAATGCGATTATATATGGTCCTATAAAGGTCGGGGGTCCTTTCAAAATAATTTTTATACAAGGACCCACGAGTTGGAAAAGATGAAGGGCGCCATATTTCCATTTGATCGGTTTTTGAGAAAAGTTATTTATTAAAGTTAAATTACATGGTATTATTAGGTCTTACTATGTCCCATCTGTGATTATTACAACGATGAAGTATAAACAATTTATATATAAGGCCTATAATTTTGATTTCTGAACCTTCACTTTTGATGCATTACAAAATTTGGAATTGCATCACGCACTGTTTTTATTGCTCCTGAGGCTGCATTTTTAGCTGCGGTTGACGGAGTTGGGTTAATGAGTAAAACAATATTATTTGGCATCAGTTTTGATTAAACTGAAATTTCATGCATAATATAATTAAGAAGTTAGTTGTCTAAATTTCCGCCCGTTTCACTTGATCTCTGGTGGCCAAGTGATAGGTCACAGTTGCGTGCATGACTCCTTGTGGTATAATTCAAGGTATTCATGTTTCATTTTTGTTACCCAGTCATTGTTAATTAATCGAGAATGACACAGGCGTTCATGACAATCTTGATAGGAATTAACCTATTCAATATGCAACAACCTGTTGAATTTTTTTTTATAAATGTAAAACAGCACATAACACGTGTATTCATGCAATCATGCCATGGTTTTCACCGCGTCAACTAAACCTTAATTTTATCTTGACATAATGCGCGAATACCCATATTGTGCATCGACCTCATCCCAAAACGCTTATTTTTTTCATTCAAATTCTAATGGACAAATAGTTCATCGTACAACACCAAAAACTTGGAAGTGTAATGGACAAATAATTTTTTCTGTTCAAGTCAGTATACATGGATGCCTGAATTTTATTATTAGAATAAAAATTCCACAGGTTTCTAACGCATCAAGTGGTAAATAAAACCCTCTTGTTGCATGATGTGCAAAAAAAAAATGAAATAATGTTTTCAATGGATTGTAATATAAATCTGCATTTACTCTTGGTTTGAATGAACTTCAAAAAATGGGTTTCATCGATTTTTTTGAACCCCTAAAATTTAGTATTTCAAAAATTATGCATGCATGTACGCCTATATATCGACCAGGAAATGGGGATAAATCAATTTCTTAAAGTTAAAATTAGCAATTTCCAAATATAAAAGGCAGTTTTCTGTACTATAATGAGAGTGACGGATGACACATGGAAAATTCATATTGTTAAATAATCATATTAAGTTTTTTTTTAACTATACATGTATACATGCATATAGAAAATATATTTCTAAAAGTTATAATTAATACATGTATTTAAATTGTTTGAATTGTCAGTATATAAATGTTGCAAATCGTTTTAAAGTCTCTTTAAATCGCCTATTAGAATATCTTTAGAATTAGGTTGAGGCATGACCATTTCAGATGTTTCTTATCAGAAAATATTAACGAAAGTTGATAAAAATATCAAACCAATAAAAATGTCAACTATAAGTGAAATTTATATTTGGAATTCTAATTGAAATTTGTCAGGTTTTACTGGCGAACTTTGTAGGTGATGAAAGTACAGGCCCTAATCGTCCATGCATGCGGTTTGCAAATCATAGTAAACGGACAACGCTGCATAAATTTGGTTTATTTTAAGGCAAATGCATGTTTGGGCTGGTCTATACCGTGTCTCAACAAATAGGATGTGATTTTTTTATATCCTCCTTCCAAAAATTAATGCAGATTTTTAATGCAACGAATTGCACATTGAAAAAAGTAAGTTTAGGTCGTTGAACACTTACCTGATGTTGAGGCATGATAAAAATGCAAAAGTAGTCCAGGAGGTCCATAAGGCCAAATCGAGATTCGCAGGAGGAGCATCTTTTGAAGCTCCGAGAGGTTTGCCTGTATGATAAAAGATCGTAAGGTTATGGACATCCATTACTCGAAGCGAGAGGCTGCACTCGGCAATCCCATCTATTCCGAGAGAGGTTTCCTAGAGGTGAGCTTTTGTCGTTGATGGCTTGCAAAAGGGCCCATCAGGAAAAGGAGGCCAGGCAATAAAAAAAAAATTGAGGACACCTGACGAGCTAGCTAAAGGTTTAGGTCACAGCAGGCTTGAGCAATACGGCAATCATGACGGATAAGCCCAAGACATTTTGGAGACAATGCTCGTGCTAATTGTCGGCCAGGGGCTGCAGGACTAACTGGTGGATGTGAAGCCAGAGTGATTCATTGGATATGCCTTGCTTGCTTAATCTCGCACCTCATTATGTATTTAAAGAGGCAGACAATTTCAGGTGTAAATTATGCGAATTATGCTTGGAACCTGGTCGTTTCCAATGTTATCATTGCCGTTGCATTTGGGCCAAGGGATTTCTGACAGCTTCCTCCCACAACAATGAAACCCAAATTGCACTTTGTTGGTAAAATGGTGGTCGTGAAGCTGTCCTTTTTTTTTTTTTTTTTTTTTTTTTTGGCGTCTGCAAAATCGACGCGCTTTGGTATTAACTTTTGGGTGCCACTTTAGATACCCCCACCTCCCAGCCCCTCCCCTCAACTATTTTTTTTTTTCAACTTACCTCTGATTGCCTAGTACAGAGTTAAGTGAAAAGTTGTAAGGTGGTGGCGTGAAGTTTGAACTTAAAAGAATGCCAGGGTGAAGGGATAACATTTTTTTTGGGGTGAAAAACTCTTGATGAGAATGATGAAAGCTATGCAGTAACGGGGACGAAATAAAAACATTTCATTTTAAAAACCACTGCCGATCACTATTTGGCCATCCCTCTCTATTATCTCTACTATACCCGTTTCGGCCACCCCGTCATCACGCCATTTCTCCCCTTAAAAAAAACAAAAATCGGACTAAATACCAGTTGCCTTGACTGTTTTACAGTAGCATTTTACATACCCGGCCAAATTTTTCTTAAATTGTTGAGCATTTTTCACCCTCCCCCAGCTGAACTTTTGCAGTGCCTCCACAACAAGTGGCTAAGGAGTCTTGTCTTAACCATGCCCTTTTTTCGAAAATGACTCTTTTCATTGGCCCAAACCCGAAAACTCTTTAAGCTAGCCCCTTGCCCTTTGATGAGGCCCAAGGTGGCCGTCGGGGTCCCTCTTAAGTCGCCGGCCCTATATCCCATCACCGAAATTAATGATCTGCTGATGTGGTCACTGTGAGGGCGATTCAACGTGGATGCTGTTCACCCAGGAGGATAGCTTTTTTGACACCTTGACACATGACAAATGTATCGTTTGATGGTTTCCATAAGGTTGCTAAGACCGCTGTTTAATAATGGAGAATGCAGGCAGGTGAAACTTGAAAAAAAAAAGGGAGTTGGGACGGGGGTGGGGGCTCCTGACCGGCATGGGCTTGCATGGGAAGGAGGTGGACGGAAGAGTTTTTCGAAGGTGCTCTACCCAGAACCAATGGTGTACTTTGTAGTCTCACCCAGCGAGAGACTATGGGTGCATTTTTAAGAATCACAATGCGGGATAAACAGGATAATTTATTAGGAAATGACAGGCGACCATCGTCGTGGATGCCATCCAAAATTTTCATTTATGAGTGATGACCACCAATAATACCCCCTTAGTTGAGACCCCCAGACCTCTGGTCAGTCGGCTTTCTTTGCTATAGTTGGGATTGGGAACAGCAGCTCACGATTTTAATTTGACTTTAATAGTCTGGAGATGTACAGAGTTGCATGTAGTGCGCGTCCACGCGTTCCTATGTCGTGATTTTGACTAATTAACGGACTACTAATTTATGTAAACGGTAAGCAAATTCATGATATCTATAAATGATAAAAAGGGATTTTTGTTGCACCGGCCAGTGACAAATTAAATTGCTTGAACTTGATGTGCAGTTATGGTAGTGCTAAATTGGTTGTTACTTTTGATGCAAAGCAAATCGGGTGCATTAAACTTGGGTTTAGTTAATCAGCTGTAAAAACCGGTTTTAATCGAAAGACTTTCAAAAGATTAGGCTAAATTAGAGCTTGGCGAAATCCAATATTGATGCTCAGAACATATAGGAACAGTATAATATGCAAGGCATGTTTTCGGTATGCAAATCTACAGGAGTGTTATACATGTATACTATAGTTGAAATTATATCTGATTTGCTGAAACTTTTCTTAAAATAAAACTCAAGTCTAGTGACTTAGTAAAAACTTTGAATCATTGCATAATTTATTTTTTCTGTAAAGAAATTTGACACATACATGTACATGTGTATACCTTATGCATATGCAGGTTCAAACTTTATACATACAAAATATTAGTTGTAAATTTTTTTTACACATTCACATGACCTTATAGTTTGCTTATAGAGTTAATAATTTTAAGTGATGACTTAAATTGGCATTTACACTTTTGCATAATCCATCTGCACGTTCAAACTTGATTTAGAGGATTTAAAAAAAAAAAAGTTTTATTTGTAATTTTTTTGCACAAATTCACGCGACCAGTTTGCATTTTACAAAATTTTCTTTTTTAATTATTTTAAGTGATGGACTTACAATTTTGCAAACTTACACTTTTGCATAATACTTCTGCAGGTTCAAACTTGATATAGAGGATTTAAAAAAATATATTTTGTAATTTTTTGGCTCAAATTCACATGAAGTTAGTTTGCATCACTACTAATTTTATAAAATTGTCTTTGTTAATAATTTTGTATATGTGATGACTTCAAATGACACTTCTGCATTTTTATTAGTATTATAGTTGGAGCATTTGCTTCAATACTAAGGAAACTGCCAATATATTTTAAATTCAAGCCTTGAAGTATTTAGGAATAGGACTTATGATAATTAACATTATTGCAGTTTTGATAGAAATAAGCTTGGCATTATCAAAGATAAATTTCCAATTACATTCTCTTAAAACTTTGACGAAGATGAATGCTCGTTTACCTTTTACCTGTAACTAATGCCTTTTACTTTTATCATGTGTATTGACATACGATTTTATGCGGATCCCAGTGTGTGGTCATTCCTTTCAATCAGCATAAATAAACAGCATTTCTTATTAGCCATTGAATTATGAAGGAAGGGGAATATCCTGTTCCTGTCAACCAAAAAGATTTTCCAACACTTTCGGAAGTAAATTTTGAAATCAAACTTTTTTGTTACATAATACTTGTTTATGAAGGTATAAGTATCACTGTCAGCTTGGACGTTGCATGTGACAGTCGATAAATTCTCATCTTAAACCCTTCTATAAGCATGTGAGCAAACAGGCTCCAGACCAAAACTTTTGTTTCTAACAGTTGCTGTTTTTTTGTTGTTATTTAACGTTAAAGTTGACTACCACCAACAACAGCAGTAGCAGCTTGCCTGGATCTTTGAAGGGTTAATTCTGTGTGTGCAAGTCATAGAGGCTCAATAAGTTGACAGTGCGAGTTAACGGCACTCTGGAAAAGTTAACGCGGGGCTGCGTTCCCACTCTGAATTCAGAACATTAATCAATAGCTACTGACAATTGTTCATTGAACATAAATGTGCTTGGTTCATGGACGCCTCCTCTGGAATTTGATGAAGTGAGAATTTTAAGTGTTAGAAATGAAGGAATATAAATTGCAGATTAATGGTTGCGTGCTTGGCACGCTATAGACATGTTGTAAGGTGGTGGTAGGTATTAAGTTTGAAAGCGAGCAAGTTAGAAGGGATCTTCCGCTAGCTTTCCGTCATCGAATATCAATCACATGGTTGAACAAGTTAGTAAGAATGGCGCATTCAGAAAACTTAGTGAACAAAAACATTTTAAAAGGCAAATTAATTGAAGCGTATTTTGAAATATGCATTAATCTCGTTTATGAAATAAAGCTGACTAATTCTCCGGCGCTGAAACCATGTATTATACGGGATCTCCGCCAATTAATATGCCCTTTCATCCAGTGGCATTAATATGGAGGATATATGTAACTTTTGGTAATAAACAAAATGCATCTATCCGCAACTCGTCCATTGCCGAGAAAAGGAATTGGCATTTTGTGAGCATTCCTCTAAAAATGTGTTTCATTCTTTGTTATGCGTGAATGCTAATTTAAATACCTGTTGAGACTGCCTAAAAAATTTCAGAAGTGCATTTCTGGAAAATGTCAGTGTCATGGTGATTCTTTGCAAACGTGCCCGCATAACTGCAACATGTACGGTGTGCATTGTGTGAATTGCACTCATGCAAAAATTTGATACCGTGTATTGGCTTTACGTTTTTGCATATCAGCATGTGTAGTATGTACCTGACATGCATGACATGGTGGGGACAATGCACCGTGCCTTTTTTAGAAAAACAATTTCAAGATATACATGGATTCACTGATGTGCTTGAAAACTTAGATAATTTCTTGGTGTTTTTCAAACAATTCTGATATTTTAATTTCTAATAAGACAGATATCGATTACTCTTTTAAACAAAAGCTATTGGTGCCTCCTCGGTAATATTGTATTTTGTCCAAACCCCACTAAGTTTTGGAACCTCAGCTTTTACGGTGGGAAAAGATTAGAGATTGGAATTGAATGTGCTATGATCCAGAATTTTTTCTAGTAAAGTTTTAATATCTTATCGAATTTGCCTAATAATGTGTCAAATGCATTAATCTAAAAATGGAAGACGCTCTCAAGAATTGGCTTTTGAGTTTGTTCTTTCTATAACATTGACTTACTGAATATGCAACTTGAATGGGCCTGGGAAATAGAACACATATGAATGGATTGATTAGATGGATATTCTCTACTTTTGATACCATACTGAAAAAAAGTTGGCATACTAAACTACTATCACTACCTTTTGATAGCGACTATTAATAAATTATATTTATTGTTAGTGCCATGCATTTTTTTTTTCTTATTTTAAATAATATTGATGAAAATAACAAACACAATACAAATTTCACAAAATTGACAAATACAGATGATGTTCTACATACCCATATGCTAATGTTGTTCTAAGCAAAATTTAACTTTTCCTGTACTTGAGTACTGTGAAATCGACCTATAAAGCACCATCACAGAGAAACATGCCGATTGTTGTGTAATGCCACATGTAATCTTTTATAACTTTATTTTTTGTCAACATTTATAGAATGAGAAGACTCTGGAAGCTTCTTCAGTTGGCGACCCTTGGAATGGTCTAAATTATACCATCGATTCAGAGACTGGTAGGTAGCTATAAGAATTTTAGCTAATAGAAATTGATTTTGCAAGGCAGTTCTGCTTTGTTTTCGCAATAGGTAAGCATATAGCTTGATCTCTTAACAATTCTCCACATTTTCCATCAGTGGTAAGTAGAGCACATTGCTTGGAGCAAATTAAAGAAAGATCAGTGCTATGTTTGGCAACTTCAACAGTGAAATGTGTGTCATTGAAATTGACACCAACTGATATGTTCTGAATTGCTAGTGACATTTTCAGCTCCTAGACAACACGTTATATTGAAACCTTTTTTTCGATTGAGCTATCACTCTTTCATTCGACATATAAGATATTTCAATGATTTTAAGAATAGTGATGTATTTGTTGCATTAGCGTTTAGTACATTTATTTCGCATTGGCAGCTGGCTTGCAAAGTTGTTTTCCTCTTTTCTGTTATGGCTGAGGTTTTTTTTTTCTTCTCAGAGCACTACATAGGAGCAAAACTGCTTTGCCAATTCCATGGCAATGATGTAAACGTGCTTTTCGATCATGACTTGGCACTCCCCCTTTTCACCAGAGTTGATCCCTTGGTGCCAATAGCATTAAGTTAAGAAGAAGTAGAGGGGCTAAGTGAGGTACTTGTTGCTGGAGTTTTTTGTAATCAGGCTTTCTGGCTGAAATGGAAATTGACAAGAAGAAGAGGGAAATATTTTAGATTCTTTCACTTTTTTTGCATTGCATTCTCGGTAAGGAACATGGATGCTTTGCCTGGCTTTGTCAGAAAGAGCCATTGGAGATAGATTTACCTGAAACACAATTGCACAAAAAAAGGCCTGCGGCAGAAGTAGAATGTGGCAATTCCGAGTCATCAATTTTCAACTGCGGTTTGACAATACCACGTTAGATTGACAGTTGCAGATAACTGTGAAACGAGCATTCGTTCTAACACGTGTCATAACTAGCATTGTGTTGCATTTAAACGAAGTTAGTTGATCATGCTTCGAGCAAAACCGGCATGATACCCAAACCTGCAGTAAGTGGGTCGTTCGAATGCCCATTTTGATTGCGCCGGAGCCAAACTCAAACCTGTTGGTGGGGCATTTGTTCGTCATTTAGATAAATGATAGCACGTTTGACAATTTGTGTGACAATGCTTTTTTTCCTGATGTTTTCATCACATCATTGCTTGTATCGTCTGGTTAGTTTAGGTAATGAGAACAAGTACAGGAATTCTACATGGCGGTCTTTCACATTGATCTAGCGTGGGATCTGATTCATCACTGCCATGAGTCATTAGCTTTTCCTGGCGTTGGCTTTGTAATTGAGCAGACTTTGAAATTCTCTTCTTTGTTTTTGGGCTTTGGCAATGCTTTTTATCCTTTTATAATTTTCCATTTGACTGTGGTCAACTTGAGTTTTCCGTAGCGGTCTATCTTTAACGCACGGCCCGATTTTTTTCATGTTCCCGGAGTAGGTCATCGAATGCTGCATATGCTGGATGTAAAGAGAGAGAAAAAAAACTGGAATCTATGGTGAAGATTGTATTTTAAAGGTTCATTTCCATCCGGGCGGCCATCGAGCCCTTCTGATATCGCCAAAGGAGGTGACGCTGATCGCAAGCCGCCACCTCGGGTTTTATGTACGTGTTGTTCTCCTGTTGTGAATTGCACGCGGCATCCCTGTTTCAAAACACAGCATCGTGGAGCTGCAACTGAGTCAACTTGCCTAACTCCCTTTCTCACACAGTGATGAAATCATTCCGGCACCATGTTCATTAATCTTTGCAGTATTGTTCATTAATCTCGATCATGCCTTTTAAACATCCATTTATAACAGCTTGTCGGTCTTGTTCGACCGTTGCCGTTGTTGGTGAATTCTCGATCCTTATCAAAAATTGAAGCACACTATGCAACAAACACATCAAACCAGAATTAATGGTTCAGCTGCATGCTGGGTCAAGTTTGAAGGTTTTCGGGTGGGCGCGCTATCCTCGGACCACTTTTCTGGCTTCGCATTTTTCCGATATTGGCAAGCAGCTTGGATAAGACAGTTGGCCGCAATCTATGAGATTTCATCTTTCTTTTCAACTCGAGATGACTGCGCTTACTTTTTTTGCGTGTCTGGTTTGCATTCTTTTTCATCGAACATGGCTGCCTTTGCGTTTGCAGCTTATTGCTTTATATTGGCACTTAGTTGGCTAGGTGACTATGAACAGTGCCGTATACCTCAATCTTTATTACGAAATTTTCAATTATTCATACATATTCCCCGAGCAGTTTTGGTCGATTTGTAGTAAACGAAAAACTTGGAACCTAAACTTAATTGAGTGGCAGAATAGAGGGATGCAGTTTGTGCCTTAATGATTTCATACATGATGGGAAGGAAGATCATAGTTCCCTGACAGCCCAGCATCATTTGTCATTTTTCCTCTATCAAAATTCCATTTTTCTTTTGTGCTCTTATTAGTTGGTAGGCCTACTGCTTCGGTTAATCTCTGTAAGTGCATAGTTAGTTGCAATTCGAAGGACTGCTTTTTCTTGCCTCGCTTTTTTTACCCTCCCTCATTTTCAGGCGCATTATCTTGAGAGGAATGGTTTTACAAAGAGTCACCTTCCTGCGTAAAACAGATGGATATTTGAAACTGCCTCTGTGCCGATATTGTTTTTTTCACAACCAGTTTTTTTTAAACTGAATTTTAAAGCTGTGCAAACTCTTCTTCCCCTTCTGCTGAACTATTTGTTGTGGGCAGGGTAGGTTACGATATGGAATACGCTACCGTTGGAAGTTCATTTTCAACTCATTATTCCCATTTAGTTTGTGGTTTGACTAAATATGAAACAGATTCAGCTTTTTACACTCATTCACCATTTTTTTAACAATAAATTTACTCCAATTTTTTTTGATTTAACCTTTCTGGAATCTGTGTCACATTTACTTGTGATGGTTACTGCCGTGACGCCTTGAACTAACCACGCATTAGCGTTTCTTGCCTCTCTGCTTAGTTTTTAGGCTACGTCGAGGAATCTTTGTCTTTTGTTACAATGGCAGTTAACTCTTTATTGATCATATTCAAAAGATGACGAAAAAAATTGCAATCGGCAGAAGTCAGTGTGTTAACGGGGGGATGGCATAAACCATTCATCTCTGCCCACTGGTGTGGCAAACACCAGGGCCTGTCAGACTTTTTCCTCGTGCTTTTGGGTTGTAATAGTAAATGTATCTGGCACCTTTAGCTTTGAAAATGGTCATGTATGGTAATTGCCAGTCATGGCGACGACACCCATGTTGTGAGGAAGTGAAGTGTAACCCCCCCTTTTCTGTTTTCAAAGTCTGTGGCAATCAGCCATTTCACAGTTAATATAAGCATGGCTGTCTGTAATAATGATTGCAAGGAAGGGAAAATGAAAGCCCCTTTACTTTTCGATGATGGGAATCTGAGAGCTATGTAGAAAACTTGTCTGGAAACAGGAAGATTGGCTTAATAAAAGCTCCAATACCAAGGAATTGAACATACCCTTCTGTAGAAATTGTTGGTTGCACAGCTGCAGCCATTTGTTTTTCTTATGAAATAATCAAGAGGGTCTCGAACTCCAAAAAATTATTTTTTAGGCTTTGTCACCTCTATCAATTTTTCTCAACGTAAATATTATATCAGCAGTCATGGAATACTATGGTTTTTTACCTTGTTGGATCCATCTTTTGGGCAAATTGCGGCACCCACATATTCTTCAGTAATCCGAAGCCACGACGAATCCGTTGCATCAATGCATACTACGTACTTGGTTATTCTGTTAGTGCTTTTCTACAAGAATACTCTTGTGTTTTGAATAAAAATTGCGTGTTTAAGGCTTAAGAGGATATTTTTTAAAGGGCTTTCTTGTCAGGAGGAGGCAGACATCATAGATGGTCAGAAAGGAATCGCCCCAGGGGGAATTGAATCATTTTTAAAGACTCATGCTGGAGTTAAGCCGAGGCCAGGGGTGTAGCCTTCCACGCTGCATCCTTCCCTTCTGGTATTATCATGCCGTGTTGCTGGCAGTTGTTGGGGAGTATTGAAATACTTGTCATAAGTAGTGATTAATGGGAATTCCACCAATAAAACCATTAATCAGGATCGAGAGAATTGATTTTCCCCATCTCTTCCCTCAATAGGTGTAGGGCTATGGTCTTGGCAGGCTCTAAAAAACGTGAAAGACAGAAAATTGAATCTTGCAAAGAAAATATTTGTGCCCTTCTGATGCGGCTTTAGCCTCTCGCAGAAGTGGAGAGAAAATATCTTTAATTTAGGTTAGGTCGGTGCGAGGAGATGTGCTTTATAGCGACATGTTTCGTGCCAAACATACAAGGATCTTGTTGGAGGCTTTGCGGCATTGTCGAATTGTCCGGTTTGATTCACGGGTGACATTATCGACAACTAATGAAATGTCTGCATTGCGAAAGGAATCCAATCGCAGATCTTGAATTCTCTAGGCGTTTTATCTTTTGCAGAGATTTTCCTCCTGTCATCCGTGGTTCTGATGACTTTGAATGGATTCTTTCCTATGACCTGTCCTCGAGATATCACTGCATCTGAATCCCCACCCTGCTCATCACCCCTCTCTGTATTATTACAGATGAAACTTTGGTATCAGAAAGGCTTTGCGGGTCTTAAAACCCAACTGGCAGTCTGAAGGAACCAAGCTGATTGTAGTGCACAAAGAATAATGGAATCCTAATTCTGGGAAGGGGATTTTTCTGTGACATAATTAAAACATCATTTATTTTGCTGACCTGTCATGCTGCCTGCACTCGGCGGAAGAGACTCGACGTGAAATTCAGTCTTATTGAAGCCATTGCAAAGCTGGCTGATTCGCATTGCGCGCTCGGTTTCAGACAAGTCACAGCGTCAAACAGGATATTTGCACAAACAGATTTAGGCGAGGATTGGTAGCCGTAGATCTCGGGCATTTACTCTGAGTTGGCAGCTGCCAACTGAGATGTAAGGAGGAGCAAACGTGTTGCCCGTGAGTACTTTAGGCTTTACGTGCTTGGACACATTCCTGCTTTAGGATAGGTGGTTTTTATCTACAAACTAATTAATGATTGGTGTAGGCAGGTGTTGCGTGCTCGGCTTGTCAGGGCGGGGTGGTAAACCAGCGGACATTGCTTCCCAAATCCATGTAGAGAGAAATCGAATTGCAATTACAACTACTGTTACATTTTATTCTGCTCATTTTTTGACGAAAGAAATGATTAGGTAAAGGTAATTTCTAGCGGGTAGGTTTTGGCTCGACTCGAATAGGGAGAAAAACTCCTAAATCCCCCCCTACAAGGCTTCGGCGAAGGGGATGTACCTCAAATTGTTGCCAATTTGTGGCTCGGCCCATGCTGGATGGCCATTGGGCAACGCACTTGCTTTGTTCTGAGAGTAGCCTCAATGGCAGGATTCTGCGGTACTTGTCTATTCGCTCTTACGTGATCACCTTTCATTAAAAACACACTCTGCCGGTTATTGCATAGCGGCTATAGCAACTTTTTCCAAAAAACTACTTCTAGCATATCCTTCGAGCGATTCTTTGTAAACACGCCGCCCCGCATCTCGTGGAACTTTGCGCAAAATGAAGAATAGAGGCCAGATTTTTTTTGAGCTGCCGTTACGTCACCGTGCATTCCGAGAACGTTTTTAGCCGCTCGGCGTAACCCGCATCGCTTCGTGACCCGTCTCGAGGAGATTTTCTTAAGCATCCGCTGCATGGATTAATATTTCAATCCAATCCCGGATTCGGCAAATTACATGCTCGTTGCAGAACAGCATTTTCCATATCATTGGTTCTTGGTCTTCGCTTTCCGTTCCACTGATTTGTAAAATTGCCGAGGTTCCGTGGCCACATGCTGAAAAAAACACAACTTCGCAGCTATTCCCAATCATGCAGCTAAAGAAATGTTTTGCGGTTTTTCCTATGTGCAGCAGAGGGTCCCGTCTCAACAAGTAATTGTGTGCGAGTTTGTTCCATGCGCCGTTCTTTTGGCAAGGAGCCTGACGGTCACATCCATGTTGCACAAAAGCTCCGCATAGACCGCGTCTACGGCCCATTCGCCATTGATTATGAAAATTGCGTTCATTTATTATATCTGTCAGGACGTCATCCATTAAGCAGCCACCTTCACCAAACTGCTTTCGTAATGTATGCAAGTCTAGTACCGTGTTGGCCCTAGACTAATGCGCAGGCTTGTCAGTGCTCGCAGTATTTTTGTGCTTTTAAAGGAACTTTGTGCTTCAAATTAACACTCGACCATAGGATGACAAACGTGAGTATCTCTGTGGAGATTCTTTTGTATTTCTTCAAGCTTTTTAGCTTTGGTTCTGTTGATTATTTCTTCTTTAACCGTGATCGGGCTGCTCAATTTGTTGCTACGCAAATGTTTTTCGGCTTTCTTGTCAAAAAGCTTCACTCAATTAGCTGTCGTGAATACTTTCAACTATATTGTGTCTAAGAAGAGGGTCTGGCGTATGAGATTTTGACTGTAGGGCATGTTTTTGAAAAATATCGAAAATTTGAGGATCGACCGTTGACCCATTTTGGTCCAAACCATTTGTAAAAAAAGCTGCACCATCACCCTACCTTGCGGATTTTGGTCTTTGGGTTCAAAAGTTGCTGTAATTCCGTGCCGGGGCATAATTACTTTTAAAACACTATTTCTATATCCTAAAACTAAATGCCACTTGCAAATGGTCCCAAGCTTTTTCAAGATTTTCACATTGGTTCTGCTTGAGAACTTTTATAACGCTTTCAGTTCACTTTAGAAATTGAAATTTGCAATTAAAGGTTCGTTAAAATATCAGCGAACATTTTTAGGTATGAATTTCAACACCACTAATTTAAACAAAGTTTTAACACTTTTTCATTTATTATAAAATGAAACTGATCCGAACGATTTTCTTTTTAGCTGCATTGGAAATTGAGATTCACGTTTATTTCCGAACCTATGTAAATAGGAGAAATAGCTATAGCTTTAAAATATTATTATCCCGCGTGTTATATTTATGAAAATTTGAGAAAGGTTTCCCAAAATTGTTGCATATTAAGACTCTGACATGCACTTTAGGCTTAGTCGTGCCAATTATTTATGCCTGAACATGGTCCCAAAGAATCTCATGACTATATCTGATCTTTATTGTAGCCTTAAAACGAAAGGATTTTGTATATTCACCTTTATTTGATTTTATTTTGTTAATGTTTACTCTCATTGTGTACAAAACTATGCATGTGGGCCCTTGCTACCCATATCTCATTTGCAAACTATATATAACACTTAAACTAAATTTTGACTATATAGGCTTATATAAATTTTATGTAGCACAAATTTATTGTAAATTTTGATTAAGATATATCAGGCTGTCAATTAGCCCTGCATTTGTTTGGCCCGTTTTGGCTTTTGTTTACTCAATTTCTTTTGTTTTGTGGCATCATGATAAAGAATCGTGTAGAAATAGTATATATATTATTCGAAGTTTTTTTTTCAAATACCATATATAAAATATTATTTTGTTGGGAAGAGTGGGTATGCATGAGAACTTTTAAAGAAAATCTGCTTTTGTTTAATATAATTACAAAGGAATTTTTTGTTTTCGTGTTTCCATTTAAAAATGCTTCTTACAAATATTGAAACAATCAGAAATTAGTTATACTTTTCAGCCGATTTTGAAAATATTCACTGTTAATAATAAAGGCCTATGAGCATGCCTATAGGCATAATTAAGCCTAAACTTAAGCCTAAAATTATCAATTTTTGCTGTACACTCTGTGTTAGGTTTAATGTCATGAATATTTTACCAACGACTATTTCTTTTACAATTTTATCTTGGGGTTGATTTTAATATCTCACAAATATGAATAACTGAAATCTACAGTTTTTGGCTAGACTGTAATTTCCCTTGTTTATTTTCCAAATTTTGCAGGGGTCATCATGGTCAAGACTGCTTTCTTATAGCATGCGTCGTATATAAGCTTTAAATTGAAGTTTATGTTTAAAAAATATCAAGTATTAGATTAGATTTACAGAATTGAACTCAAAAAATACACTTCTATACTGCTTTTTTTCTGAACTATACAAAAAATATAAAATAAAAATGAATTGGGCCATTAAGAATGCATTTACATGTATATGCTATGGCTGAAATTTGTTTATATGATTTTATTTCAAAAGGTCCAATGGTATTTTAGAATTCTGCTATTGGATTATAAAATGTGTTGTTGACTTGTCAATAATTCGTCAGTATATGGCTTAATCAAATTGAATTGGAACTCTATAGAGAGTAATTTGTCGTGTTTGTCTTTTATTCCACGCTACATTATGTGGGATTAGGTTTAGCTATAGTGGGAACCATTCAAGAACACGTCTTCCAGTCGATTTTTCTTTCTGTCAAAGTAGGAAATGGTGTGGCATTTTTATTCCTAGCAAAATTAAAGTGTGACTGGCGTCAAATACAGCGTTGGTGATTTCTTTGAAATCCTCTTAAAAGAAAAAAAAAGTGAGAGACAAGTGTTGACCGAGACCTATAGTCCTTTTGTCAAGCGTGAACGTTTTCATTGCTGTCGTGGCCACTTATTTCCGTTTTTCCGTTCAATAATTTTCTTGGGCGTTCATGTATCCCATGGAAATCCTTAGCTTCTGTCCAGATTTTGATTGATTCTCGAGACTTGATGGTCGTTCGGTCGCCAAGCTAACCTGAAGTACACAGAAAATCACTTATCCCAAAAGAGCGATTTATCCATGCCACGACACAATTCGCCTGTTTAAAACTGACACACTGAAAAGTGTCTCTTTGGGATTGGTTTAAGGCCCTTGATACTTGACATGATTGGATCAAGAGAGATGTAGTTGCTTGGGATGACAAAGTCTGCTTTTGTGGTTGACCAGTATGGCGGCAGTTTTTCGTTTCTTTATTTCTCAATAAAAATAACCCAGTGATGCTCTTCTAGCCCAATGAATGCCTATCTCCACCCCCATTATTTATCTAGACACAATGGACAAAGAACTGACAGATAATCTGAAGTGCTTTGGATGAGCAGTTGTCACCTATAGCATTGTGAAAGCAAATAACATATCAATCGAGTTAATTTCTTGATCACTGCTCTGTTATAGTAATGTCATTCGGAGAATATAATTCTGCTAATAATTGGTCCAATGGGAAGGGTTTCCTGTTTCATATTTATAATTTACAATATTAAAATATGATGCTCGTAACCTTTGTTACTTCACAGCCATTATGAAAGGCTAAAATGACCTGTTATCCACATTTCTGGTTATAAATAGCCTGAAAATGAGAGGAAAATTACCTTTTTTTGGAAGTCTCGCTTTTATAAATGGAATAATTTCGTTCATCATTGATGTTAGGAATTAAATTTGCATAAAGCCCTTTTTTTTCCGCATTAAAACAATGTTTTTTTATTTATCTCTGGCTTTATTCTGTTTTGAGGGCAGTTTCTTTGTCCTGAATTGCTTTTCAACTTTTAGGTTAAAAATGAACACCAATATGGCAATTTAAGTTCTAAAGCAGTTAATATCTATAGCAAACATGTTAGAAATTATGAAATACTAATTTGCAGGTAATTTTAAAAGACTTGTGCTGTTTTTTGGAACTGTTCTGGAGTAATTTCATTCATTTATTTATTAACAAATACATTGTTTTAATAATACGAAGAATAAAGATATTAATAAATCGTAATATATACACATTGAAGGTTAGCCAAAGTCTAAAATTGGAAGGGAATGAAACTAAGGCTAAACTCCCAAAAAGGAATGATATATTTTCCATTAATGCTTTAATTCATTTACTATTTCGCTGCAACAAACTGCTCAAGGAAGACAAATATCTGTGTTGACAGGCCAATTGCTACTGTGTAACCTGTTGGTTTTGTTGATCCTTCGAGATGAGGTACATTAGTAGCATGTTTTTGTGTGGTAACAATAACCAACTAGTGCATCCCACCAAGCATAGGCTATAATTCATGGCGATAATAAGCGAGTTTGCTGCGAGAGAAATATGACGCCATGAATCATACTGTGAGAGCTTTTCAGAATATCTAAAGGCGGCGAACGTAGGCAGGCTATGCACACAATGTGTGCCTGTAGCTAGCCCATCTATCTAGTTTTCCGTGCGATGTGGATTGAGTGCCATCCATATAGTTAAGTTCTCCTGTGGTACATGATGGATGCAGTTCTCAACGAGATATTGATGTACTTAAAGCTGTTTGATCGCTACCTTCTGGGAGAGAGACCTAAAAAAATGCATCTTACTTTATCATGCCTCGTATACGTATAGGCAGCGCTGATGTGGGACTTTTTATGCTTCTGCATGCATGCATGGTAGCTTGCTTCTCCTTATATTCCTGATCGTATTTTTAAAAAATACATTGAAAAATGAATTTTAATAAAATATGACTGAAATGCCCTAACGCTTAAAGGCCCTCATGTTCCCACTAAACTATAAAAGGGAATATTGTTTGACGTAAACCATAATTTTTCTCGGTCTTGCGCTGATGTGCCCTTTCCTTCGTAGATTGGTTTTGGAAAATATTAAATGCAGTGAGAATAAATTGGATTCCACAACATAATTAGAAATTTGATGAACAAGAAAATTGTAAACGGCCCTGTGAATTACTTCAAATAGGCCTTGGTCTTAACCCATGGTTCTGATAGGTTTGCGCAATGGCGTACCAGTATGGTTGGCCTTCATGGATATAGGCAATTGTTAGATCGAATTGCTATGACAAAAGAGCGTTTCCCATGAATCGTTTTGTTCATTAAATTTTAGGTAGAGAAGATTAAAGATAACCGTTATTATTGGAAATTGCTGGCCGATGAAGCCTAGCCGGGGGTAGTTAATCGGGTGGATAGAATTGGTGGTATTGTTAGTCCAGCTGCTCTCCGCTCTCACCTTTTGCAGCATTGATGGTGGTGGCGTTATTACTTTTTGCTAAACCATTTTAGTATTCACCCTCACGAATTTTCATTTCGTTTTTGAAATGCTCATTTTGGGCCTGTCTCTTATAACGAAAAGAACTGCACATATGCCCTGCATGCCTGCCTGCTGTTGCTGATGCTGAAAACATCAAAAGAGAATGGACGGCGTTTGTGGATCAACAATTAAAATGGCACCAAGCTATACTTCCATTTTTCATTCTTAGGAAAAAGTGCCAACTCACTGATGTCAAGACTAGGAAAGAGGGGGTAAAGCAGATAGGACAATAACTACCCCCCACCATTCCACCTACTCGTCTCTTATCCAATACACCCTCTATTTTTTTTCCCTAGCTCCCTCCCCATTCCATTCCTTATAACCACTAATCTTGTAGACAGTTGTTGATCAAGGACCCCCATCAAGGACCTCCAACCGACTGTCTGCAGGGTTGACTTTTTAGCTTGTGATCGGCCATTTCTTTGTTCCTCGCACAAATTTTCAGGGGAATTTTCTTGTCTATCTTTTTTATATTTTTTTGCTGGTTCACTGTTTTTTTGGCATTTTTGGAACCTTAAAATTGTTAAGAAGCATAGTTGCAAAAACATTAAGCTGCAATTTCAAAATTTTAAGAAAGTCTTCTGGATGTTTTGCACTCGTGTCATTTTCCCGTATCTATGGTGTGATAAAATGAACGGCGCACATCTAAAGAGTCAGGCCTTGAAGTTTTCTTCAGATTGTTTTTTTATTTGTGCAAAGGACAAAAGGATTTGCCATTGGAAATCACTATTAGTCAATACTTCATGGCTCCACGATAATTTGCCCGGGGATTTACATCATCGTCAACACTTTTCCCCCTTTTCTGGCCTTTCGAACAAATTTGCAATTGTTTGGTTTCCATCATTGAGTGACTTTGTAGTAGTGTAACCTAACGTTTAGCTTCCTTGAAAGAATTCCAGTGACTTGCATTTGTTTTTCAGGGTTAAATGTTTGTGGTGTTTTTTGATGAAAGCTTAGCTCATATTTTTGCCACACTTCCGACCTGTGTGAAAAAGCTGTAATTTACTTGAACTATTCCGTAGCAGTAAACTGTACATCATTTCTTAAACGGAATACTGCTATTCTAAGTGCACATCGTCTACGCAATACTCATGTGCTGAACCTGTGTCGTTCGACAAGTTAATAGACGTAATAACAGTCTTCGTTTTGTAGCTGTTTGTACGTATCGTGTCACGCTAATGTATACTATTTGCTAAACTTGAGGAGTGAAACATAAGGAATCTTTCACCTTTTTAAGTACACCATGTCAAGAGTGAGTGCGTGTGATGATATATTTGTTTTTGTTATTTCTAGGTGAACACGTTGTTTCAAAAAATGGCGAAGAGGCAGGGACATCAGACAGTGATTCTGTTTTCGCTGGCCCTTCTTTGACTTCGTCCGATCTTTTATCCTTGCCCGAGGATTTCGATACTATTCCTTTCGAAAACTTGAGCTTATCGCTCCCGTTCGAAGAATTAAATCTTCCTGACGACGAGCCTGACGAAATTGTAATTACTCGATTCACCGTTCAACTAACTGATGGCGGTCACAGAAAAAATTATTTATCTTTTTATAACACATTGTTTTGCAGAATAAAGAAAAGGACGATTCCGGCGAGGGAATTCCCGATTCATTTCTTCGTTTTGATCGGCAAAATAGTTTTAGCGCCACATTGCATGAGCTAGACGATATGATCCAAACGTCGCAATTGCATCATGTTCATCCTGGCAGAAGTCTTCAGGTAAATAAGTTGCTTTTACGTAAACTACAACCAGACCGTGTATTCTTTCTTTGACAGTAAAATGTGGACAGTGTTGTGTGACTAAAACTGCCAAAAATTTTCAAGGTTTCCATTCATATGTATGAGCATCATCAACATTCAATTCCCATTATTATATCCAGACGCAATGCATGTTTTTTTTTAGATTTTAACGTTTAGTACGTACAATTTTCTTTAATCATGGTTGAAAGAGGCGTTTTTTTCACAAACGGAATTTGTGTGCTAGGAGCATGAATTTGCCCTTTAGTGTTCAACATCAATCAAGAATTGTACCATAATGCTTTTTTCCCACATGTTAAATCAAGGGTTGATCACATCAATTTGATTTTATGGATGTAGACAATGCAATCAATGGTGCATCACTTCTCATGAGAGATCCGCCTTTCATTCACTTTACTCGTATGCTTCGTAGGATATCACGTACCCATAATTTACTGCGCTTTTTTTTTTTCACCCAAGAAAAACTTAAATTGTTTCCCCAGTTTCGATTTTTTATACATAACTAAGGTAGCCCACATTTTTCTTCCTATTGAAAAGCTGCGAGCAAGAAATCACGCATTGCTTTAAAACCTTGGGAAAAGGGCAGAGGTGAAAGTTGGAACCCTTTGATAGTTGGATATACATGTATATATATATCTGATATAAAAACATTCTGATTTTGTTGCCTTCTTCGACAATGGCACTAGTCAGTTTTTTGATTGAGAAGCTTATTCAGTTGGCGAGCAAGAGTGGTAGGAGATTAAAAATTGAAATCTGAAATGTAATGCATATAGACATGCTAGGTACGCGCATGTGGGGTCCGCAAAATGCCAGCTGCAAATCCAATGCTTCGGATATTAGCTGCGACCGCAAGAGGAGATATATTTTGCAATGACCTTAAGTAGTTGCGTTTGAAATTAAACACCTGCAATAATAAAGGATTCAATACAACGTAGTCAAGGCTCGAACCTCGTTAGAGGCACTTGTGGTTTTCGGCACGATGACCGGGTGCTATCGAACCAACATTGTTTTTTTTTTCCCAAATTACAATTGCACTGGAAAACGTTTCAATATTCTTATTTAGGACATGTATGTTTAATTAACCTCCGTTCATTGTGAAAATATCTTAAGACCTATCATCTGTTAAAAAATTAACTGAAAATTTGCTTAGAATACATACTTTCTCGTTGTAAGGGAAATTATTTTAACTTTGTCGCTTTTTTGCAATGTGTTGAAAAGTGGATGCTGAATTTGTATGACAAATTCTAAACCCTCAACCTTTTGTCATTTATGCTGAATTTTTAAACCTATTATCCATTGTAAATGGGCTACCATTGGCACAGCATATGCTCATTGTTTGCTCGGTGCTAAACAATGTCATCATGGTTAAGGAATTTGAGATACTTCAGGTTTTTTTAAGGTTTGCTCATAATTGTAGGTGTTCTAAAAATACACTCGACCCAAAACCTGCTATCTTGTTATTATACAACATTTTGGTGGGATGTTTTCGAGGTTAGATTATTATTCTTTGTGTCCCGAGAAACAGTACATTTTTCATAAGTGTTTAGCCAGCCGCATTTAAGTAAATCAACAAATAGCAGGGCAATTCTCCATTTTCCTACCATGATGCAAATTGAACCCACCGTTTTGGAATTTGGGCCGAAATCCTAAGGGGAGAAATAATAGCAACGGACTGCATGCGACGACAATACGAGGAATCTGACCCAACCGTTGCATAAGAGAATGTCCTATTCACGCTCCCAATTGTTTTTTGGTCAGGAATTTCAATATTTTGCCGAAAAACAAAGTGCATTCTAGCTTGAACGTCATGGTATTAGGTAAATAAAATCGTCACAGCGGGGTCGTTTCTGAAATGCGAGCGCCATTTAGAAAACCAATTTCGTGGCAGCCAGACTACCCGAAAGACTCATTTCTGGTTCATTAGACTGCGAAGGCAGCGATGCTTAATGTCAAGAGGGCATTCCTTTGTTAGGCACACAGATTCCTTAATTAAAATCCTTGGCTTCGCATTAGGTGGTGGCTGCTGATAAGACCTGAGATGATGAAATTTACATTAAATGATGCTAATTTTAATTGTGCAAATGATGCTGCATGGCTATGGCACAATCGAGCAGCCATCGCATAACCTAGAATCCTTTTCTTGCAGGTTCTTAACTGGGCAATGCATACTTTGAATGCAATGGCATAGTGCGAGTTAAACTTGAATGCGGGGATCCATCCATACGTGCACGGCCTAGATTCTGCGATGACTGCTTGGCCCGTTTGAATGCCACAATTATTTTTCCATTATAACTAATGATTGCATATTGAAATTGAGTGCCACCGCTAGCAGTTGTCGTGACCTGCAGTATTGCGTTTGGACCGCATATTCAACGCTGTTTTTTATTCTGAATGCTTCATTATATCGGTTTGGCCGTACATCTGGGGAAGTCTCGCCATGTTGACTTGTCAATTACTGCATCGTTGCTTTCAATATCCTACATGCCTGGTATCTATGGCCAGAATAAGCTCTCGGACAAAACTGCATTATCACGATAACCTTATAATACAAATGTATGAAATCCGCTCGTTCGGATCATAATTAAACGGGTTTTTTTTCTATCCAAATTTGGACGCTGCTTCCCGAAGCGATGCCAATTTGGCTGGTTGCTACCGATAAGTCGTCGTTTTGCTGGCTTATTTGACAGAATAATGAAATTTTCCGATGAGATTAGCTAGCATGTTGCACACCAAAACCAGCACCATTGCAAGGTTATGTTTTCTCAGGTCATATATGTATTATTTTTTTTTTTTCTGTCTCGACACAAATTCTGGTTCTTGCTTCCACCCCAATCCGTTATCCCACAGATTCATTGTTTCGCAACTTCAATCAAAGGTTGGAAGTTCAAATAACTCTTTCGCATGATTTGAAAAGTTGGCCACATCTAGGCATTACCTGCGTTGTTAGAAATGTGGGCTTTACATGGTTGATTAGGCTGTGCTCGTTGGGTTTCTGGGGTCCATCTCGGCTTATCTCCGAGCACCTCCCAATGAGTGTGCTAACTGGGTATAATTCCTCTGGCTATGCATCATCTGATGGCTTCAAAGTCATTGAACTCGACGGCGGTGGGCAATGGCGTGGGGTAGGGGGGCTTAGATTTTTATCCATTGTTCGTCGATGCGATACCTCGTCTTTCTCCAGCACCTCTGAAGTTGGGAGAAATCCTGCCTACAAGCATTCGTACATCGCTTATCGACTTTGCTAATTTTGACCGGTTCTCCCTGCGGGCCACTTGCATGCCTAGATTCGTGCCTGACTCGTTCGTGTCTCGAACGTTTAGATAGTTATGCCACCTGAAATCTTCCATGGTGCCCAGCGTGATGCCACGAAAAACATTCCTCGAGTATTCGTAGCCCATTCACTGCAAAATGTTGATACTCTTGCTGTCATGTTACTTCAATCAGAGACTGCAGGGCATGACCATTAAATAAAATGAGGGTAACGAGTTGGATGTGCAAATGTGCATCGTAGGCCAGCTATTTTAGCTTTAATTTCAGATAGAAGGGAGGTTGGTGCTCGTAACAAATCGAAAAACGCCACTATGATTTTTTTGCATTACAGATTAATACACTTATTCAGATTGTCTAGAAGCAATTTCATTTTCATTTATTGGAATCATATTTTCATATATTTGTCTTTACCCTACATATACAATTTTTTTGTTGTATTTTAGCTGATCTGGAAATCTAGTAATGCTAAATTGAAAAGGGGAGCTCATTCGATCAATGGCTAGACACATGATTGAGTTGGTGAATTCGGTGGCTTACTTTTTTTTTAAACTACCAATTTCAATTGAACATCAAGATGAAACCTAGAAAATAAAATTGGGGTAACCACTACTCTGGAAACGCATTAAGGTGGTAGTAGCTATATTCAATTAAATCTTGATGGCTTGCTAACCTGATATTTTTAATGCAATTTTATTCAAGCGGCAGAATTAATTGCATTTCCTAAGTGACAGCACTTAGCCGATTCGATTTTAAAAGTATAGTTTTGCAATGTAAATTAGCTCGTCTTTCAACGTCCAAAATAATAAGCCATAAGATATGTCAAAGTTGGCTACTGATGGAGGCCTTATAAAAGGGACATCGGAATGCCATCTAACAAGTCCGATTTCTCTCAGTCTGGTCTTCCTGTGACCAGTCTGGACAGATTTGATGTAAAATAGTCTCAGGTGGATGCAATTATAATTGATTTCAGGACACGAGAACTCACCGAAAATAATCATTTGGGAAGGAAAACTGGAAGGCTGACTTTCTACAGAAAAAAATGTGAATAAAAATTGCGCCCTTCTGAATGACACCTTCACGGTTTGGTAGAGGGCGAGTATACCAGAGCTGGGTTTCGACTCTTCATTCCACATCAATTGCCCGACGAATAATTTGACTACCTCTCAGGGTTGCTCGGAGCAAGGGTGGAAACAGATTTCTTGGCCTTCTGGCCCACACATTCGATTACGATTGTCCATCTGGCTTGAAAATGACAATGTTCCAGAGTGCATTACACTTCAGGGCTTGTTGAAAAAATTGTAAATGTCTATAAATTCTCCTTGTCATATTTGCAGGCACTCCGGCTAATTCTATACGCGAACCCGAGTGGGCTGATGCTTATGAAATGGGTAGAATAACTTGTTTAATTTTTAACTTTGAACTTCATTCAAGTACTCATTCGGGGAAACAGCACTTACCAACGCTCTCCTCTTAATTCAAGGCTCACATTTTTGTGTTATATGTTTTAGAAATGATTTTGTTGACTTTGCTCATAATTTTCCTTCTAGTTTAATGACAACAAATGCCATGTTTTCTTTATATCTGGCTATGGTTGAAATTGCAGTGCTCCTTTTGGAGGCAAGGTTTTCCTTTGGTTTTCCCCTGTGCGTAATCTCTTGTTCTTTGGTTCCTTTATTTGGGGTTGTATGAACAATGCGATTCTGAGTTTGGTGCTTGCTATTGTGCGGCAAAGTTAACTAATGACTAAGATTTGATTATCACATCTTTTAAAGAGCTCTAATTGAAACTTTTTTAAAAAAAAAATGGTTGCCATATTGTTCAGTTTGCTGCCATGAGTGTATATGCTTGGAACTGGTTTGTTCGAAGGCTAAAAAATAATGCACAAGGTTTCATGCTTTTATACTACAGCTAATGGGATTCAGGCATAAAGTGCCCGTGTGACATTTGTCTACTTTGCTAGTTATTCGGAAATCCTGGCGAATTTGGGCACTATGAAACTATCTGGAAGTCAAAATTCCGCTTATCTGAAATTACTTGTTTTTGTAAAAATGTTGCTTCTGCAATTTCATAAATTCTGCAATAAAGACGAAGAGATGAGACCAAAAATGTTCTCAAAAATGTTTCTTATCTAATACAAAGGCAGTTTAGGTCCTGTCCTTACTTTAGTTGTATACGGCTCTTCACGAGCTCGTATTTATAGTGAATAAAAAAAACATCAACATAAATCGATATTAAAATCGCTATCTAAATATTCACAGATATCTCCGATGTGGGTTATTGTGATGAAAAAATGCATTATTTAAGCTCGTGCCATACCATCAATCAATTAAATTCTCATTGCCGCGTTTTGCCTTTCCCGTCTTGGCCCCATCGGTTTTAAGCGCTGGAATTATGGGACGAGCGTTTTCTGACAAAGTAAGGGCAGCACATTTTGCCATTTTGAGAAATCGTGAAATGAAATCCTCTTCGGTTCATTACTGAATTGAGGAAAACTTGCCTGCATTTGTTCATCCTCTTTTCTAATGCCTAAATCTGATGCAATTCCTCCACGTGCTGCACGGAAGTGCTGCTCCACTTCGTTTTCCATTTTTTCTTCCAACACTATTCAATTGAATGGATACAAAATACGATGACTTGACATTTCTGGATTAAAGAAATGTCGATACTCGTTGAAACTAAAAAAAAGCTGGCCGAGGTTCGGGCAACAATTTTCGACACCAGTCAGTCCCAACCTGCCCTGCTCTGGTTCGACCGATATTTCTCTGGTTGATTACTTGACTGTGGCCTTGCAAAGTTACCTGCCAAGCACCACTTATTCTTCTCCTAATGATATCTTGACAACAATGCAAACCCCCTTTAAACCTATTTCATTCACTACCTGGCTTTTTGACAACTCTTGAGGCTTAGATTCAACAATTAACGTTTTGATATGCACTCCACTTTGAGGTGCAATTGACTGCTTGGAAGCGAGGCAAGGCAGTGAGCTAGAACATTGTAACTTGGAGAATTGGCAACTGAATTCGTTTTAATGGATGCTATGTTCTAATCGGATTCCCATTTGCATGCCATCAATTACAAAGTCTTTTGTAGTGGGACTCGGAAGCTTGGTTTTGTATGATTTGACACGTCTTGAATTATTTTATTGTAAGCGTGTCACCTGGTCTTGTTTCAATGGTATATCTCTATGCACGGCACTTGAATTTTATTCCGGCATAACAGTACCGTTCATTGCATTTGCCTTCTATGTGTTTTTAATTGAACTTTTTTTTATAGGGCCGTGGACCATATATAAGGTCTGTAAGCATGGAGCAGCGATGGCAGGATTTAACCAACTTGCTTAGCATTCCTGCTGCGTCCGAGGCAGAAATGCATCACCACCACCACCACTATCATCATCATAATGTGGGCATGGGGATGCTTCATGGAGCAGGGCACGTTCCCCAACACAACTACTCCATTCCAGCTTATACTTCCATAGACAATCGAACAGTATTGTTGCAGAATGCAACACTTCCTCCCCCAATAGCTGACATCAACAGCAACATGTCTTACCAAGGTGAAGTTTTTGGAACTCGTAACCTGTGTTTGCCACAACTAGTCTTTTTATTTCGGTCTTTTAAAAAGTTTGCATACCAGAATAAGCCTTTTTTTCTAAATTATTTTTTTATTTCATTTTGGAAACTATTAGGAACAAATGGAATGTACGAGGACCTAACATAAATATTCTATTTATTATTTGTTTAAATTTTTTGTTTATGTATATGTATATTCCATTTCATGGAAATACGTCTGCAAAGTTTATAATTGTAGAGGGTCTGGTAAACTTTACAGACATATTTCCATGAAATGGAATATGGATATAAATAAACAAAAAATTTAAACAAATAATTAGAATATTTATGCAAGGTCCTCGTACATTCCATTTGTTACTATCAGTATCCAAAATTAAATAAAAAATAATTACAAAAAAAAGGCTTAATTCTGGTATGCAACCCTCTTAACAAGCCGTGCTTCTAAAAAAATGTGCAATCAATGTTTTCTTATCTAATACAAAGGTGGTAATGCAAAACTTTGTTGAGTTACGAACATTTCCTTTAATCGCTTTCAGGTGGTGACCCATCTGCCATCAGCAACGCAGTGGTTACTTCGATGAGCGCATTGACCAATAGCAGCGATCCCCTCGTTGATCCAGTCCACCATGGCCATTACCAGATGGACTCTGGTGTGATGATGTTTCCGAGCAATCACACCGAGGTAAATCAAACCACCGATGGGTTTCTGTCGTCCATCCTCAACGACGAGGACTTGCAACTCATGGACATGGCCATGAACGAAGGTGACCCATCCTTCACTCTCCCCGTTTCGAGAAAAACTAACGGAACAGAACATGTGAATGACGTACATCCTGTCCAAGTAGGCATGTACACAATGCGTATGCTGGATAACGAAGATGCCATGGACACCAGCAGCGATTCCGCAGTATCTTCCATGGGGTCGTCCGAAAGGGTTCCATCCATTTCTGATGGGGTAAGATAGTTATAGTTCGCTCATGGATTGCCTCAAGTTATTGTTAAGAGGGTTGCATACCCCTCTTAAGTCTGTTATATACACGCAAAAATTCATAGATAGTGTACAGCCATGAAAGTACCTAAACGTTTTCTTGCATTTTCTCTTGAAAACAGGAATGGATGGAAACTGCTTCCGAATCGTCGCATCCCGACGATCAAGACCGTTTTTATGGAATGGAATGCACCCAGTCAAAGTTCCGCCAGTACAACTACAGTTATGCACCAGGAATGGCGCCTGGCCAAAGGGCCAATGTCCCCACTGCAGGCAGTGATGGAGGTTCCGCCAGTCTTGACAGACGAATGCCACCTGTTGCACAAAAGAAATACCAGCTCTTTGGCAAGAGATTACCGATGGAGCAGTCAATGGGTAAGTCTTTTATCAATTTAATAGCTAAAGTTATTTAAGTACATATTATTAAGGGAATGGCAGTAAACAGGTATCTCAGCCGGCCTATATTTCCGATAAATTCCTATATTATCCTGTATTTCTTATATTTTCATTAACTTTTGTACAGGATTGTAATAACTAGGGTGACAAACAAGTCCTGACCGTCCTAAAAAGTTATAAATATTTCTAAAAAAGTCCTAAATACCCTCTGAATAATTGCGTAATTATTGTAAAAATTATGTTTCAAAAGTTGAAGTTACATGTACCCCAGTTATTATGACTGCTATATTCTTTACAAAAAAACAATGCACTAGAAACACAGTAAATTTTGTCCTTATTTTGGTATAAATGCGAATTAAAAATAAAATTCTATAGTATACATTTAAAAAGTCTTAAAATTTAATCTCAAAAATTCCTAAATATTGAATATGAAAGTGTTGCCATCCTGTGCTATAATTCCTATATTTTCGAAGAAAATGTCCTATATTTTCAAAGGAAATGTCCTATAATTCCTATATTTTTATCCCTAAAAGCCGCTGGGGTACCTGGAATGTAAAAATCTACAAATAACAAATGGGAATCAAGATTAATGGTTGTTTTGACAGGTGGAGGATCGCCGTATGGAACTCTGCCTCGTGGAAATGCTACAATGCCCCAGCCAACAAATGCCATAAAGTATCCCGATTACATTTATCCATCGCCGCAAGACCACAACAGCAGCTCTTCTTACGGCAGCTTGGAAGGAGCCACGGCACCCAACTCTTCCTTGAGTTCGGTCGAGCAAAAGTACAGTTGTCGCGTAGAGTTTACGAGGCAACAGAGCGTGGAAGGGACGGCGAGCATTGAGCACGTGCAACACAACCACACATACCAGATGGCGTCCGAGAGCATGCACGACATGCAACGGCCCACGATACGAGACAAGCAGAAGAAGAAAATGAACGAGGAACACGTCAGTCGAGATGAAAAGAGAGCAAGGTCAATGAAACTTCCACTTTCCTCGGAGGAAATTATCAACCTTCCAATGGACGAATTCAACGAGAGGCTTTCCAAATATGACCTAACAGAAGCCCAGTTGGCCCTCATCAGAGATATAAGAAGGCGTGGGAAAAATAAGGTGTGTGTGCGCTTTTTTATTTGTAATTTTCACGGCTGAAATAGTGTTGTAATGATCACGGAAAGGAAGTTTAGGAAACGTTTTTTTGTTATTTTATTGAGAAACTGGAATTTTTAGCTCTTAGTCATTAAGTAAAATGGCTGCAAAGAAAAGTTGTTGTAAATAAAATAAGCTAAATATTTAGTGGAAATATAGTTTTTTTTTTCATATAAAGATGGGAATTGATTATTTTTCTATGTAGGGTTCTTTTATTCAATTCAATTCCTTACCCTGCAGTCAGCATGAAGTATGCCATCTGGCAGGGGGCAAAGTGCCAGAATTTTTAATAGGAAGAGTATACGGTCGTAGCCGCTTTTTGGGGAACTATCCTTTACGGGCCTATATAAGCGATTAAGGGAGGTTGTGGGAAACCACAAAAACCACAACCTGGATAGCCGACCGGGTTCAAACCCGGGTCTCCCGAAATCAAGGAGCTAAGCATAACCACTAAGCCAATGTTAATATAAAACCGTATAATTTTAATTGTAGGTTGCAGCTCAGAACTGTCGCAAACGAAAGCTGGATCAAATTCTGCTTTTGGCCGAAGAAGTCCACGGCATGCAAAGGGAGAGAGAACAACTAATTCACGATAATTCAGCCATGGTCGGTGAAAGACAACGGCTTAAGGACAAATTTTCACAATTATATCGCCACGTCTTCCAAGTAATATTACATTCTCAAGTGCCATTTTTTTAAAAAGTCCGCATCGAACAATGTACCTCTATCCTCACACATTTCACTTTGTTTTACAGTCTTTGCGTAACCCTGACGGCAACCCTTACTCGCCATACGAGTATTCACTTCAGCAGGCTGCCGATGGCAACATCTTGCTGGTTCCACGTAACGGCACAAATAACCAGGAGCTGGATCCGAGTAAAGGTGCCAAAAACAAAAGGAAGGAAGATGACAAAAAGTGATCACGTGCTTTGACTTTTATTCGGTCCGAGAAACCGTTAATCTGAACTTCTAAAACTCGATTTTATTGCTGACTAGTTCGAAAAAAACAATACTTAGGCTTCCAGACGAACATTCAATTTTTGGTGCATTGCAAAATACCTTTTTGTGAAATATCTATCCAAAACAAGAAACTCGGACCTAATCCACTATTGTCGAGTAAGAGGCAATATGACAAATTGCCTCCATCCTTCTTGCTTGATCAGGCACAACGTTGCGCTTGAATGTGCTCATTTTACCTAGGCGTGTTCGCCAAGGGAATTCCCGATGAATTTCCGCACCATTTGCTTTGGTGTCAATCTCCCTCAAGGAGCAATTTTGCGAAATTGGTTGCCATTCGTAAAGTGGTAAATGGCTGTATATATAAATATAGTAGTAGTGATGCCGATGAACATATTTTACAATATAGTCCATTGTTTGTTTAATGAATACGGTGGTATCTGTTAGGTTTTATATTTTTTGTAGCAAATTTGAGAAGATTGCCTTAAAGTCAATCTTCCCCCCCCCCCCTCTTCCTTTCTCATTTACGAAAAGTTAAGAAAAAAACCGTACTTAGGAAGTTAATGCCCGTTTTAGTTTGAATATACTTTAACCGATATTAATTTGGTAGAAGAGCCAGGTTTTAATCTTACCGCGTCCCTGTTCACAAATTCAAAGATCACTATTATAAAGTTAGCATGCATATAATGTAGCACATTTTTACTTTGGGGAACGGGAACATTGGTTGAAGAAAATTTAAGAATATTAACAAATCAATGACGAAGCAGGTCCGATTCGGAATGCCATAAAATATTTCATAACCTTTGAATATACGTACCAAAATTGGTTTGTGGTCGTCACGGTTTAGCATCCCAATGTCTGTATGCTCTATGAAGAATGTGACGTTTCTTGTGATACAAAACATTGTTTTATGAATTTTCATCTCGCGTGATGAATTATATAAAAATTTTCTTTCCCGCACTTTCCCTGTACTTCAATGCATGATCTCAAGGTAAAAATTTTACCTTTATCCAGAAGGAAATCTACATTAAATGAAGCGTTCGTTTCCTTCCTGCTTCGAATGATGCGGCTATTGACATATCATTTCTACACCATTAATTAACACGTCATATGGGCTTATGACTGTTCTGTATATTTTGTTGCACATAATCCGATAGCTGCATAAACGATGTCAATTGTATTGTACATATTAAAAATGAATGTGTTTTGTCCATATAGCCATGCTAGCGTCTAATGTCGTGTGTTATGTCCTTATATTATAACTAGCAGTAGTTCTTTTCATCGTATCATCTGACTACTACTGTACCTCTCATATCAATTAATAAGAAATTTTAACGGTTTTCTTTTTTTCAAACAAAAATAGTTTAAATTAGAAAATAAATAACCTTTGTTTTTTTTTAAGAAATAGCGGTTTTGCCTTCAGCTGGAATATGACGCATTTATTTTAGTCACATTTGAAGGCCAGCATTGTTTTACATATTATTTTGGTCATTGCCAGAACCGTTTATGGATTTAATAGAATTTTGCAGAAAATGTATGGAATAAGTCGTACGCTTTATACGATTGATGACAAATTAATTCATACATGTATGTGATTGTTAACAATCTCAGAACTAGTTTAACATTAAAACCTTGTTTACAAACCTGGTCAACCATGTCCCAATGCATACATTTGTTGGAAAGCCATTTGATTAAACGAGAAACCTCATTCAACAATGAGCCGACAGTGATGTTAATGCTTATATGAATCAACATTTTAAGACGGTCAACTGGTTCGCATAACCAATGAACAAATCTGCTGCAACGCACGTACTAATGAAGAAAATTTAATAAAAAAATGTGCTACAAAATTGAATGTTTCCTTTACTTTAAACCTTATTTTGTAACACATTTTTATTAAATCATATTCATTAGTATGTGCGTGAGTATGTCCAATAGATTTGCGCATTGGTTATGCAAGCCAGCATTTTCAAAATGGCGACGTTATAGCAGACGGCATTCTATCATGTAGTTTGCAAAGATTAGTTGAAACTGTACAGTTACGGTTTATCAACAATGCTGAAATGTTATGCCAGCTCCACGCATGCGCAGTGCATCTTTGACCATAATTTGGCCATACTTAATTATGGCCAAAGATGCACTGCGCATGCGTGGAGCTGTCCGCCTCCGCCAGGCGGACAAAATCCGCCTAGATGTGAATCAGGCATTAAAAGTAATGATTATTACAAGCTCAAAAAAATAGCAAATGTAATATCTAGTTACAATGTATAAGGATCTTTAAATCAATTACATCATTATTTCGAATATTATAAAATATGAAGTGATACGAAATCTGTTCAAGGAACAATTCCTTTATAATATTCGAGCGAAAATACTGCTTATGTATTGTTGGACAACAGACCTTTCGTTATTTATAATTACTTTTTTTCAGAATAAGGGCCAAAAACAAATGCCAAAATTCTGCAGTAGTTACTCAAAAGAAATTTCTGGTACCATGCAGCTATTTGATAGCAGTCAATGGGTAAGCAGGCTAAGCTTTTATATAATTATTAGTTATAGCTAATGAACATTTGTGAATTTTATTAAAAAGTTGGTGATTATACTAAAGCTTTTTTCTCTATTAGTTATATTTTCAGATAGAATGAACAATACATGTAGTTTATGAATTTTAATTAATTTGGACAAGCTAGTTCACACGTCAGATTTTTGTACGACTCCAATACATATGTACTAGCATTGCATGAGTAGGGATAGATAACTGCATTCTGCTGAGTCATGGTCATAATTATGATTTGGTAAGATAGGCTTCGTTTCTCTTTCCCTCCATATCATCTGCCGCCTCGACACGCACGCGTGATTGGTTCATCGGAGAAAAGCACGTGATCATGACTCAGCAAATTGCGTCGGTCCATGGTCCATGCTGTTCATTCTCTTCTAAGGTAAGTGTAAGACGTATTTTTATGTTTGAGGTGGAAAATCGCCAATTTGAGACTTTGCCTTATGGAATTATAACGCTATGATGCCCCCAGCCAACATATTCCAGAAAGTATCCAGGTTACATTTATCCTGTCCATCTCCACAAGACGACATTACAGCAGCTAATTACGGTAGGTTTGATGAAGGCGCAGTACGTCAACTCTAGTGGCCGAGCAAAATTTCAGTTGTGTAGAATTTTCGAGGCTATACAGAGCACGTGTAGCACAATAACACCAACCAGCTATAGCTGTCGTCAACCTGCAATATGCCATGGCCAACGATACCTGCAGACAAAATGAAGATAAAATGTGCAAGGAACAACATTAGTATTGATGAATAGAGATCAAGGACTATGAAACTTCTACTTTCCTCTGAGGAAATTATTAACCTCCCAATCGACGAATTCAACGAGAAGCTTTCTAAATATGACCTAACGGAAGATCAGTTGGCCCGGATCAGAGATATCAGAAGTCGTGGGAAAAATAAGGTGAGATTTAATTATATTGAATTTTCTATGGCTGATCGATATAATATTGTAGTGTTTGTAATCAGGGATGAACTGGCCCACAGGGACATAAGACATGAGTGGTGCACATCAACGTTCATTATCACTAATGTGCACCTGAACTGTGTACTGTAGGCCCCTATAGCCCCAGGCCACACTGGAAACGCGCGTTATCTTGTACGAAAATTCTTTTTTAATTAAGAGCCTTGTTTGAGACTAACCAAACGCGCCTTTCCAGCCTAGTGTGGCCTGGGGCTAAAATCGTGGGCCCACAAGCCCAGCGTGCCTATACGTAAAGACTGCACTGGGGAGAGGTGGGGTGAAGAGTGGATGAAACATACAAACCAACTTTTCTGTTCGTTTTGATGTTGGTCTTGGTGTTTGGATTTCATTTTTAGATTGCTGCTCAGAACTGTCGCAAGCGAAAGATGAACCAAATTCTTCATTTGTCCGAACAAGTCCAAGGCATACAAAAGGAGAGGGAACAGTTAATTCACGATAATCAAGCTATGGAATGTGAAAGGCAACGACTGGAGGACAAATTTTCACAATTATATCATCACGTCTTTCAGGTAATATACCATTCCACAGCAATACTTTATTAAAATCTCAACGGAACCATGTACCTCGATCCTCACACATTTCACTTTGATTTTGCAGTCTTTGCGAGACCCTAATGGCAGTCCTTACTCACAAATGGAATATTCGCTTCAGCAGGGTGTCAGTGGTAACATGTTTCTCGTTCTACGTAACGGCAAAACTAACCAAAATATAGATTCCGATAAAGGTGTCAAGCGCAAAAGGAAGGAAGATGACAAAAAATGATCATGTGCTTTGATTCGGACTGAGCTGTATGTATGGTAGTTTTACAATATAAATTATTTAGTATTTAAGAGTATTACCACAGAAAATGCCCTAAGTAATAATTCTCTTCATCATATCATCTAATTCATGCTGTACCTCTCATATCAAATAGTAATATATTTTCCTAAAAATAAATAACTGTTGTTTTTTAAAAAAAAATGGTGGTTTTGCTTTCATTGAAAAATTAGATTTAAAGGCCAGCATTGTTTGGCATCGTTTTTTATCATGCTCAAACCATTTACTAATGTGACAGCATAATGTACTTTAGGTAATGTTTGGAATAACGTTGAAAACGATCTCAAAACAGTGTAGTTTTAAACAAAGTTTTAAACATTTTTCTAGTTTAATATTAAAATCTTGTTTGCAAATCTGTTGCAATATCTACTAGCTAACATGAGCTGATACATATATTTACATTTCTTGAAAAGTTATTCGATATAAACGCGAACCCACATTTTAGCAGCAATGAGCATTTAAAAAAATATTTTTTTAAAATGTCGACCTTACAAGCAGACGACATTTGTACCATATACACTATTAGTTTGCAAAAATCTGTAAGCTTATAGCAGCAACTGTAGGGCCTTACAGTGACCGTTCTACGTATGTTAATTTTGGCAATTGGCTTATCAACAATGCAGAAAATGTATTATTATTACAATCACCAATAAAAAAACGTCGGATTATAGGAACAGATTGCATATTCATGTACACTTGGTTGTATATGTGTAACCTGCACCTATTGTTTTCCTGGTCGAAAACTCTATAGAGAAGTTCTATTGACTGGATCATATTGGACAATAAATTAAAACAGTTCAAACTGATACAAAAATTAAAAAATTGATGATCCTATTGTCAACAATAGAAACCAATGGGCCAAATAACATTAAAATACCATAGAACCCAATAAGCACAGGAGTGTTGGCCCAATGCTGTCTTTCTGCCATGGTGTTGGCAATCGCGGCAAAACCGTGCACCTGCATAATTACAACATTGGCACAACGACTTTTGGCCAATACTTTAAATGTAGGCATTGGCGCAATGCCTAC
>JAQGCC010000291.1:0-43354 GCA_034698905.1 Xestoiulus laeticollis | reverse complement strand
CGGGGCATAGCTAATCTGGTATGGAACGCCGAAACAGACTATTGCATGGCGGTGAATTAACAGATAAGCACCTAGATAGGTGAATGGACAAGGTCCGCATTACAAAACAGCACATAGCGACAAATAAAAATTGAAAACTTGTAGTGGAGAGGAGGTTGCAGTATTATATGGTTTCTTTATTTCAAAAAGTTAGTATTTCGTACCATTATCTTAAACCTACCAAAGTTTAATTTTGGTATCATAAGTAGATCGCTAAATACACTGTATTTAAAGGTTTATTTCTAATGTGGTTTTGTGTTAAAAATCGCATTTCTATCCCCTACAAAAATTGCAATTTACTACCACAAGGGGGCGCTGCACATAATGCGGACCTTGTCCATTCAGCTTAATCAGTGACCAAAGATTCAACGTTTGATATTGCAAAACCATGTGTGATATAATTGGAATTTAGCAATTGAACCAATCTAACTTTTTCAAGAAATCTTAAGACCCTAACCTGATATCCAGCTTGAGGTCTGTATGCATCTCTTTCCCTGTCCCTGTCCTGCCGCTCGTATTCCCTTTCCCTATCTCTTCCTCCGTCCCTGCTTGGCGGCTTCTCGTCTCTGCTCTCGCTGCTCGTCCTCGATCGATCCTTTTCCTCCTTGGCCAGGTTTTCCTTGTTTTCCAGCTCCTCCATGCTTTTCACCGCTATCTTTTCATCAAGCATCTTGAGTTTCTCAACCGAAGCCGCCACCTTGGTCTGTTCAAAGCGCTTTTCACCTTCTTCCCGTCGCTGGCGAGCCCTTTCAACTGCCTGGGTTACTTCATCAGACTGCTGGCGCCTTCTTTGTCGCCACATTTCATCTTCATCTACCACATCCGGCATTCTGGGCCGACCCTGAGGCGGATAAGACGAATGCTGCTGATTTTGAAGAAAAAAAATTTGAGTTCAGGGCACAGAACTTAATGAAACAGCCGCAACAACAAAGTTATCGTTAGCCATCAGTCAAGTGGATGATTATTGTCATCAACGCAACATTGCTCAACTTCTAAAAACCATCATGCGGCTCTTTTGTAGTGGAAATAACGCCGATACACAAGATTCCTGATTGTTACCAGAGGATATTGGGAAAAGTATCTAGCCAAGTTTTTTTTGTTGCAAATATATCCTTAAAAGTATGTGGTAAAATCAGGAATGCACTGCGTTTCGAGAGGGTTTGAAAGAGAAAATACCTGCTGGGCTTGTGGCATTCTCATCTGACTCGGCGGCTGGTATGGACCTGGCCCCTGAGGTGCATTCCTATAGTCGTAAGGAACACGCTGCTGCCAACCTCTTTGGTTATCAACTGATGATGCAGAAAGAGAGGCAGATCCACGCGATTGTTGCTGTTGTTGTTGCTGTTGCTGCTGTTGTTGTTGTTGTGCCGGTGGCTGTGGAGGTGCTTGCTGTGACTGAGATTGCGGTTGTTGGGGTCCAGACGGGGGTGGAGTCGTCACAGGTTGCTGCTGCGACTGCACATTTTGCTGTCTTTGGCCTCCAGACCAAGACTTGCGATTCATGCTTTCGCGATTCTCCTATAGGAAAAACAATTACAAACTAAGGGTTATGATAAATCTCTAAGGCTGAAGAAAATTCATGCTAAAATGAATTACAAATTAAAAAATGCATAAGCATTCCATTGCAAAAAAAATGTGTTGCATCAATTTGAAAAAGGCTCAAGAGCGTGGTAATTGTTTGGAAAACCTGCTTGCTTCACATAAAAATGAATGTAAAGCACAAATTACGAGATTCTCAAATTTTATGTAGCATGTTTTATTACCCACCAGTTAAGAGTAAAATACATCTTACTGGCTCTACTATCATGCAGCAAGTATAGCCAATTAGTTAAAGTTAAGAAATCAAACGTAGCGCTTTAAAATATGACAAAAAATATACTTGCCCTAGTACGATCATAATTTTCCCGTCTATCGTTGTCTCTATCTGGTTCCCTGTTTCTTTCATTTTTGTTTCTGTCACGTTCTGGTTTCATAAGTTCTTGATTTCTAGGATCTCTGTTTCTCATGCCAGGTTCCTCTCTATTGAACCAGAATACGACAAGTTAGGAATCAGCTTAAAACTAAAATCATCATTTTAAATTAAAAAAAAACTTGCCTGAAATCTTTTTTCCTTGATGGAGTAGCCTCCTCATCGTCACTAAAGATTAGCTTTGCACTAAATTAGACAAATGAAATTTAGATCAGCACAAGGTAGATCTCAAAGATACCGGTATTAATATATTGCTACAGCAAAATGTAAAAATAAAAAACAAGCCATACCTATAGTCGACTTCTGATTGTGCCGATGCCCAACCATCATGGCAATCGCTTTGCATTATTTCGTCGAATCCTTTGAGATCTGCTTCGCTAATGATAGCTTGAGGTCTCGTATAACCTTCTTCATCATTTACTTGCCTCATTGGAGATCTATATCTGCATTTGCAATGTAATAATCGTATTAAAAACGATGCCAAAGCTTGAAAAAGTGACGTATTTAACAAACGTTATCTTTTAACAAAAAATACAAACACATAACATTATTGCGGTAAACACATTAAATGCCGCCAAACGTTTTGAGGATCAGTAACAGCCTTGAAAAACACAAGAACATAACTAACCTCCCTTCTTGGTAGGAATACGGAGGACGCGGCGGGCCCTGTAGTCCAGGATAATTTGGTGGATATCCACCAGGAAAATTACGACCAACCATCTGCATAGAAAGCAATAGTTAAGATTTAGTATAGACACGGATCGTGCTCATGATACCACATCTGATGAAGACTACTTACGTAGGGTGGCATCATGCTCCTAAACTGGGGCATTGGAGGGCCTCCAGGTCCAAGTGGCCCTCCGCTTAATCCGTGGCCAGGTGCCCCAGGTCCAGAAAGAAGTTGCCCAGTGTGGCCTGCCAGGCCCCCAGGCACTGGTAGCGAACCCTGGGAACCCAAGGGCTGCGCAGCTTTGGTTGGCAGATCTGACTGTATTGGCGGTGGGCCTTGTTGCCCATTGATGACATTGTTGCCACCCATCTGGACGTTTTGTCCCGGCTGACCGGCGGATGACGCTTGTTGAAGCATCACCCCCCGGCCACCACCCTGGCTCCAGCTGCCTTCGCCTGCAGCAACAAAATCGAGTATAAGCGCAGCACAATCCACCCAATTTCTTGAGAATACTAGATAGTGTCATTGGCAATGCGCATAATTTTCCGCAGCAAACTTACTCTGTGGTCTGAGACTTGGACCTGGCCCATACTGCACTTCCGTGGTTTGTTTCTGGCTGCCTTCCTGTGGCACATCGCCACCAGCTAGCTTCGGGAACTCCTGAAGAAAAAACGGCGACTGATGGCCCAAGAAGGTCGTGCCTTGACCACCATCCACGTGGCTTGAAGTTACACTGCTCCATGATTTGCTGGCTGCTGCAGCCGCAGCTGCGGCAGCAGCAGAGGCGGTTGTTGGGGTTGGATTTGTTCCAGTATTTGTCGGCTTTAAGTGTTTGGGATGAAAACGTTAGGACGCTATACTGGTCAGAGGTCGGTGGCCGTGCCAAGAAAGTAAACTAACCTTCTGTGTATTGTGTCCTTGTGGCTGTGGTGGTTGTTGCGAGGAAGATGGTTGTGATGGCAGCGATGGTTGCTGACCATTGTCTGTCGCTGGACCGCTCTTGTCTTTGTTGCTGCTTCCCCATCCTGTGCCTCCAGTAGGAACTAAGCTGATGTTGGGGTCGTTGCCACTATTCTCACTTTTTAAACTTGGAAGGTTTGCTGGTGGAGGCATACGACGCACCGTCGCCACTTTACCCAAACTTTGCAGGCCATGTTTCTGAGCGACTGTTCAGCAGCAAAATGCAATTTTACCCAGTTGTTATGCAGAATAAAAATATACCTATATTAGCTAAAACTACAAACCTGTGGTTTTGGGAGTTTCTATAGTCTTTCCTCTGTACAGATCATTTATATTTAACGACGAAAACTTTGGTTTTCCTTTCTCCCCCTTTGAAGCTATCCCCGAAAATGTGGACATGCTGGCCAGGAGTAATCATTGAGTTTCTGCTTCACGCTACCCTAGGAACGGTCCGCAGTCACTAAATTTAGAGAATCAAACATTTTATTCAAGCGAATATGTAAAAAAATTACATAGATAAATTTTTAACAACGTAAAATTCAGTTCTAAAGGCAATACTTTCATCCCTAGCAGCAATCCAAAAGCAGGCACAAACACGAACAAATTTTATAATTATAAATTTATTTATCTCTATTTATAGAAACAGATCTCTGTAAAGTCATTAAGAAAAAATTAAGCTAACTAACGCAAACGTAATGCATTCTTTTGAGGAAAAATTGAAATAGGCCTATAAATTAAAGTTTTATTAATTGAGACTATTTTTTTATAAGTACAGGGCTTGCGGTATACCTATACAAATGAAAAGTAATAGGTCACTAACTGAGGCTTAGTTTGTGCGCAGATATAAAAGCCAACTAACCTGACACAATTTTGGGGGAAACCAGCTATCCCACCCAGTGAAAGTTGACAGCTTAAAACTATTTGTGCTACAGCAACCTTCAGCCCAGTCAAGTTGCACTCATTTCAAAACATTGCTATCATTGACACATACATGGGAAAGTGTTGCACAACGCCCATGCGCTTCATGCCAAAACACATTAAACAAACAAGCAAGAATATATAAATGCTTGCTTCATTCACCAAGATTTCAACGTAAGTTTACACAAAAATTCCCGTCAACTGTTAATACAACCTTGACGATGCATAATTGAATAAGCATAATGATGCTTTTTTTGACGGTAGACTGTTTGTTTAGATAAAAATTCACTATTGTTATGGTTCAACAATTTTAGGCAAAAACTAACTTGATCCTTCAAATTAAAATTAACTATGTCAAATAGTTAAATGTCCTAATGTATAACACATGTTGCATTTAATTAGTATTTGCATATGTAGAAGGATACTTCATAGATATCTTTTAGAAGATATTTTGCCACTATGGTAACCTCAAAGTTTCCAACTTAATTAGTTATAATCAGCTTTTTGCCATTTCCTCAAGTTCGACTGCTCATTAACAAACTATCAGGCCAAATACTACCTACTAATTCGGATAATTTTAGGCTTACTTGTTTAAATTTAAAAATCTCACATTTCCCATCACTGCACCCTTTGCATTTTTTAGAAAAAAATGTTAAATCAAACAACGTTTGTAGTACACGTATTTATTGCAATATTATAGCTTAAAACCCGATCTTGACGATCAGATCTGTCAAATTAATCCTTAACAGATTAGCCAGCAAAATTGTATCATACAAAGCATATAAAATGGGTTTTAACAATAGGTATTTACAATGAAACTAAAAGGTTCGAAAGGAAGGCCAGACTAATTGTTCTGCATTACATGTTAGTGATCAATATTGAATTTTAGACTATTTAGGTGAAAACTCAAGCAAGCAATGATCTTAACATGGTAAAATCCTATTCAACAACATGACCAAATCGTAGGTATAGACCCCAAGTTCAATGCACTTTGGCTCGCCACAGCCAACACCTGTCATTGAAAATGAAGAGGAACTGATTTTCTAAAGAGAATTTCTCGGCCATCACATCGTCTCGCTTTTTAAGGATCGTACAATGACCATGAAATCTTGATTTTTAGATCCATAAGAGCATCCTATAAATAAACGCCACTAGGCTTAAACTATCGAGTGTCATATGCGGTTGTTAACCCGCACCCTTCAAAAGGCACTGTTATTCTTCCAGCAAAATCGGATTAGCGATTAAAACTAATAAAATTTAACCTGAAATACCTCGGAACAAAACGGATTCACCAGCGATCCAAACCCCGTTCGAAATCGGTTGAAATAATGGCTTTTTCTGGCAAATTTTCTACGAAACATCGAGCCTGGAGAACATGGCGGATCGAAACGGAATGCTTTCTCCGTTCTATTGCTACGTCGTAAAACTGGGATTTTTTTTTGCTACAGAGATTTTTACGCAAACACACGTTTTATTCGAGCAGGATTTTCGCGCGGGTTTGTTTCGCAATAAAATACAGGTTATTCCCAAAGGGTTATATGCCTAATATTTGTCCGAGAAAAACAACGGAATCAGACACATCGCCCCCATTGTTCGCATCGTAATTTTTAAGGTCAGCGGAGGATATCCCCAGTCGGTAAAAAGACAACGGTTAATCGGACGTTCAGAATCAAGTAAAACTTGCTTACCTCGGTCCGTTCGATTGGGTGATGATTCAAGAAATTGAGTTTGACCTCTTTTAACAAAAGTTAGGACGGATGGCGACAGATTGCAATGGATGGCCCGATCTTTTTTAGCCACTCAAATTTTCCCAAAATGGCGAACAACGACAAGCTTCCCTTCACGAATAGATTATGTTAATTTTGAGATACGTCACAGACACGTCACGGCTTTATTGATGCTAACCATAATGCCTTGCGGCAATAAAAACAAATGCTTTTTGAAGGGATCTGAATTGAGCAAATACCATCAGAGTGCCACACATCGTGTACACTACGATTATATGATCAATGCGCAAATACCGCTCGGCAAATGCAAATAACTTAACCTATTTCATTGTAAAAGGGCATCTAATTTCAATATTTTTCAAGCGAGAGAACAATATGCGATTTATGCGCCCCCTGTTGGCCAACGCGAAGGGAGGGATGGTTTAAAAAAGTGGCCTATGGGTATATAGAGCGCGTCACCTGAATATTTTAATTCCCCATATTCCTTGATTATCCTATGCTCATTATTTTACATTACAATATCGTAAAGATAACAAACCTTGATAAATACTCAAATTTATCATTTATTAAATGTTGTGTTTATACAAAATAGCTGAAACACTAGGCCAAGGTGCACTAGGCTAAGAACGCGCGTTTGGCTAGCCTCAAACAAGGATTTTATTTAAAAAAGAATTTTCGCACGAGTAAGGAATTGTTTAAGTATTTTTAGATAAAAAAAATAAAAAAATTGTGTATTTATGATGGCTTTTTATCTTTATGTTATTGTAATGTAAAAACATTAGCATCCCTCCCTACGCGTTTGTTTGCATGTTGTGTGTTGAAAAATACAGTGTACATGTATTCATAATCTGTTCCGCTAATCAGACTTAGAATTCCTTTTATTGTAAATAAATTTTATATTCCCGTATTGTAAAAAGTCCTAATAATATTATAATATTTTTAAATTTCCCGCACGACCTAGAAGGGGGCGCTACTACTAATCTCCAACGCTCCTGTTTCCGGTAAGATTCTCTTGTGGTGGTATGGTCGCCTCTAGCCGATGCTACCTGGCATAGAAGTTATTTTCTCCTAAAATTGGAAATGGTGAGTGAATTTATTCCGAAATATTTATTGCATATTTATCTAAAGTGTTGTTACTTACAATTCCAAGTTGAATTTTAGTTTGATGGTCAATTTTAATGGTATTTCTAGTCAGATTTAAATAACGGATTTTAGCATGCGTTGCCTTGCCAATATGGTGGTGGCTCATGCCATTGCTTTGTTGCAGTTTCTTTAACTGGTTTAATCTTATTATAATGTATCCCTGCAAATCTTGTGTTGCTGAAAATATAGTAAAACTAATACCCGTGATTTAAAACGAATTAATACAAAGATTTTAGGCAGTCTGTCTTAACTTAAATGGCGAAGCCGACTTCCACGTCACATCTAGGGTTAACTGCACATGTTTTGTACCCAACCATTAAAATGGAAAGAATAGAAAAAAAAGTTAAGAAGAGTTATAGAAAATCTAAAATTGAATTAGTAAATAAAATAAGTTTTCGCTTTGTGCGTGTTGAAAGGCTTAAATGTTTGGCCTAAATCCAATCTTTGATAATGGCTGAGCACCTCGTGTTGGAAAGACTTTAATACACTTCCATGGTTTTGTAAAGATGATTTGACCCTAAAAATGCTTTCTGACCAATTGTTCTGCAATTTTCCAGGGTTTCGTAAAAGTTATTAAAAGTAAAGCGTACTTCAAGCGCTTCCAAGTCAAGCTCAAGCGCAGGAGAGAGGGTAGGACTGACTATTATGCCAGACGTCGTTTAGTAGTTCAGGACAAGAACAAGTACAATACCCCCAAGTACCGTCTGATTGTGAGATTCACCAATAAGGATATCATATGCCAGGTAATGGGATTTAAACGACGCTTTTACCCAAGCTCTCCAAAAAGATTTTGTATTAACAAATCTGGCTTCACCTTGTCTCATTATAGATAGCGTATGCCAGAATCGAAGGAGACGTGATTGTGTGCGCTGCTTATGCTCACGAGCTCCCGAACTATGGCATCAAGGTCGGGTTGACCAATTATGCCGCTTCTTATTGCACCGGGCTGTTGTTAGCTCGTAGAGTAAGTGATCGGTTACATATTCCTTGTTTTTGGATTACGAGACCGTACAACTGCTAAAAAAATGCTTTTTTTCCCATGCAGTTGTTAAAGAAATTCAATTTGGATTCTTTGTACATTGGTTGTGAAGAGGTCAACGGTGACCTCTTCAACGTGGAGGACATCGAGGGAAAGCCTGGGGCTTTCCGAGCCTATTTGGATGTTGGTCTTGCTCGCACCACCACTGGGGCCAGGATTTTCGGAGCCATGAAAGGAGCTGCTGATGGCGGAATTGATATTCCTCACAGGTTTGTATCGATTCCATAGGTTCTCGTTCCACTGCTAAATTAAAAAATCTTTAAGCAGATTGGGTTTCTCGAATACTTTACGATTTAGTATTCATTTAATATATTTTAAATAAACAGTCAAGATAAAGAAAATCAAATTGAGAATTATTCCATTAATGCTTAGGCGAGAAATCTGCAAAAGTGACTAGGATTAACAGCAACATTTTTAACCATACCTTTTTATCGTCTTAGCACAAAGAGGTTCCCAGGCTATGATAGTGAAAGCAAGGCTTTTAATGCAGAGACCCACAGGAACCACATCTTTGGACAACACATTGCGGAGTACATGCGAAAGTTGTTGGAAGAGGACGAAGATGCCTACAAGAAGCAATTTGCGCAGTACATTAAATTAGGAATAACTGCTGACGAGGCAAGAATTGCTATACCCTAAGTTGCTTACTAACGATTCTTTTGTACGAAATCTTACTTTGAAACTTCTGTTATTAGATGGAGACCATGTATAAGAATGCACATGCTGCCATCAGAGCTGCACCTGAACACAAGGTCGTCGAGAAGGATCGCTCCAAGATGGTTGTGAAGAGGTAATTTGCACATCTTTCTAAAATGTTCTGCATAATTTGTTTTTGCTTTGGAGAATTGAACAGTGTCATTGACATCCGAAATTATTTTAACAGGTGGAATAAAGCCAAGTTGACTCTTGCTGATCGTAGAAATAGGGTTGCCCAGAAGAAGAAGGCCTTCCTTAAAGAACTTGAAGCTGCTGGAAACGGTGAATGAGCAATGGTTCTTCACGTTTTGTATTATTGTTGAAAGGCAAAGGGTCAATAAAAAAACTCCAAAAGTAAAACGTCTTTTTCTTTAAACACTAAAATCTATAACTCAAAGTATTAAATAAACGTTGATTATTAATAGAATGAAAGATTATTCTTAATAATGAAAGTAATTTAATTAAATTTATCTACTTGCCATGGCAAATGATGAGCATTCCGCAGTATACGTGTATTGATGCACGATTATTTTTCTAGAGTTAAATTTGGTTATTATGGTGTTGCATTCAATGCAAGATCGTGAATTTCTCTAGAAATGAAAATGTATGGATGCATAGCAAAAGTACTTTTTAAATGTTTTTTTAATTAACAAAAACAAAACCAAAGAGGGAATGCAGCTGTCGTAAACTATCAATGGTTGTGTGGTACATATACATGTATATGGCAAGACTAGATTAGTTTTAGCGCAAGTGCTGCCATGTCATAAGTCTTCACCCCATTCCAAATCCTCGCACCAACCGTTTGGTGTCACCTGAAATTTAGAGTATAAATTTTAATATGGCATGGCGATGCGTTTTACATAGTTATATAGCTATAGGCCATCATAAAATAGGGTTATTCCCATGGTCGCTACAGTTTGTGGAAAATTCATATTGATTTTTGGTTTGGATAAGTCAAGTAATGTTTGACTGTGTGTTGGTACAGATTTCCAAAAAACCTGGTAAGACAATTGCAAGCCTTAAGAGTAAAAACATGCTGAAGCATGGATAAGAGGATAGAGAATAGCAAGGAAAGATACCTGTGACTAGATGATGCAGCTGCACATAGTGGAAGCAAATGGCACATAAGAGTGTGGATGCATAGAGTAATCACAGGTATGTTTCCATTCTATTATCCATCCTCTTAACCATGCTTCCGCATGTTTTTAACAGTTTTGCAACGTGCTTCAGATTCCCATTAATAAAACTGCTATGAAAATTGCTTACCTCCACCATTTCATCGACTGCGAATGATAAGTCCGCGTTTTTTAGAGGCACTTTAGTGACTTCCTTCTCCTGCTCTTCTTGAACAATCAGTATTTCTGACGGCCTTGATATCACTGGCTGCATATCCTGAAAGAAGTTCAGTTCGGACGAAAGCTTTCTCACCTCAATTGCCATCACATCGAACTCTTCGCCTAGACCCTTGCACCCGTTCAAATTTTTCATTTTCGCCAAACCAAGTTCTTGGCTGGAATCTGTTTTAAGCCTACTGGGAGCAAGTGATTTGGAACCCTTCTCTTCTGCTAAACTATTCTCACAAACGCCTTCTCCATTTCCTTTCCAAGATATTTCGTTGGTAGCACTACTGTCATTGTCAACACCATCCCAATCTGACCAATCATCATCCTCTTCATCCATGATTATTTTCGATGTATTGTCGAAATCTAATTCAGGGGTTAACAAAGTGACTGCTTCCAGAAGTGGTGAAGATTCCTTTATGGCTAAGTGGGGGAAAAGTAAAATTACAGAAATATAAGCGCAAATTCTCCAAACAAGAAAATGTGAAGAAAACGCTGGAAATTGAAAGACACACCAATTATCTCAGATATTTCGTGGATGCTGCTATTATTTGCTTCCAATACTTGCAGTGGTTTTGCCTCGATTAGATCAGATAGACCAGTGAGCACTTCGTCATTTGAATTTAAGCTTGAAAAGGAGTTTTCCTGAATGGTCATTAAAAAGAACATTAATTGTTAATGGGACAATATATGAGACAAAAGTTTTGAAACAAAATTGCACATCTAGCTTATTTTTGCTCTTATTTTCATCATATTGTGCCAGAATCAAAAAATGAGTTTTAAAAAACAGTTTATTATTGCAAAAATAATAATTATTAATGTTATTTTTTGACAAATTTATTATTAATTCATTCACTTTAAAATTTTGAATTCCTTCACAACATTTTTGCCAAAATTTAAAAGAAGAAATTTAAAATTTTAAGGAACGGACTAATTTATAGTAAAAACACTGTAAATTTATCCTTTTCTTAAAATTGGGGAAATTTCTAATGGCTTCTCTTTGGCTGTCCATTCATCAAAATACCTTTGGCTTTGCTTCCGAGAAGTACTGTCCCCTTTTTCCGCCAATGACAATGTCACTTCCTAAAAGTGGAACCATGGTAGCTAATGCACGAAGGCTGGTGGCCACTAAAGCGTCGTTAACGTCTCGAATCCCTAACAATATCTTAAAAAAGGCAATAAAACAGGTTTTATAACAATCGTTTTGGTGGCATGAAGGGAATTTCCCACAATGATAAACATTTTATAAGATTATTTTGCCAATTTTTTTGTGCAATTTTTCAAATTAATTTTTAAAAGATGCTTGAAATTAAATAAAAGTATTAGCAGACAGTTGTTAAAATCAAACTAGCTTTTGAAAATGTGATCATTGTGTATATTGTATCTTGGATACCAATTTTATTTATCTGAATATTATTAGGTAATTACTTGAGGTAGAATTTTTTTGGTCAACTCCTCTTGATTAAACAAATCCACATAATGCTCAAAGTACGTCAGCAAGATTGTGCGAATATCAACATCGAGCACTTCGAAGATAAATTTCAACTTTGGAATGATATGGTCTTTGTAAAGCGTTGTAGACAAAAGTGGATTAACTTGATCCTCTATGAATTCTATCCTTTGCTCCGTACCTACAACGAAAATTGAAAAAGATTTTGAAATGCCTCAACTACACAATGCTAATTTTTATACAGAAATCTTGTCATAATTTACCTCTATACGGCCTAAAAAAATGTGGCAGAAAGAACTCGTTGGCTGAAGGATCCAATAGAACGAAACGGGACAGCAGAAGATCTGCTAAGCGAACAGCAACCAATTTCTCAGGAAGTCTGAACAGCCTTGGTGTTAAAGTGCTGCAACGCCAAAATGTCAAAATAGATATTGAAAATAAGTAATACAACGCATTCTACTTAAAAAAACAAGTCATAGAATGATTATCAGAACTACCGAAAAAAGTTTTCCTTCTCGCTATCAGTCTTCAGAGTGAGGTTCATTAAAAACGTGTAAATATCGAGAAAATCATTCCTGGAAAAAAAAATGATATCAACTGCAAGCTTCAGAAAGAAACTGCAACTCAATAAACATGAGACTAGCCTGAAATACGTTTCTCGTTTTTTAAGAGAACATATGAGTAAATACACTTTGCAAATTTAAACGGATAACTTGAGAAATAGCTTACTGAAAGAATTTGTTATTAAGCAGATTCCTCATAGGTGGCCTTAATGTTGGATCCGCAATTAAAACTTCCTTTTTAATTTGATCTAGAAATTCCTTGGCACCTGACAGACATTCTGTAATAACAAAACGTTTCTGTCATAATAATAAAAAAATCACAAAGCTCTAACAGAAAGACCAACTTACCACTTTTTAAAATAATTTCTAGAAGGCATTTGGCAAAGAGTCCCATAGTGTAGACATCGCCTGCATGCCCACACTTGGTTAAGTGTGAAAATTTACCTTCCTGCAGATACAAATAATATTTTGACACATGGAACATTAACAGGATTATTGTAAAAATTCCAACATGCTAGGATGGTCCCTACCATCTCTTCAGGTGGAATTAGACTCTCGTTACGAAAAGCTCTATTCTTATCTAAATATGATTCATCTAAATTTGTTTGATAGCACAAAAATTCCATCCCGGACAGTTTCCATACTCCATCAGGGGTAACATAAACAGACTCCATTCCAAAATTATTATGTCTGGCTTTGCACTATGAAACATAGAGATAAACAAAAGTCAACGTATTGTCTCACTTTTAAAAGGCTGTAAAAAAGAATAAAATACAAACCATTTCATGACAAAATACCAAAGCCTGTAAAATGCTGTGAAGACCTGCACAAATCTCGAGCTCGGAGAGAAACTGCAGCTTTCTTGTCAAAGGCTCCACTCTTTCGGTTATTAGAAACAACGTATTGTTGTTTTTATGCCCGCTGTGATAGTATTTGACGATGCTGGGATGACGAAACACTTTTAAATACTAAAATGCAGAAATAGATGATACTACAATTTAAGTACATGTAATCAAAATGGGTATAAGCATTCGGTATGTCGACTACAAGTAATAAATGCCATTTACACGATGAATTATGCTAACGTTGGTTATAGGGTCGCGGTTAGGCAAAAATGTCGCATGTCGAACTGTCGGAGAAGGCTTGCCTTCAAATGATATTGCTCAGTATGCATTACAATTCGTTTGTAACAAAGAATGGTTTATATTCGTATGAAAATAATTCTAAACACAAGTAAATATATAAATTGTGTAAATGTAACATTCAGGGTTCAGCCGATTACTAATATACTCTTCAAAACAAGATATAATCTTGATTTAACAATTTACTCTTGTAATTTTAGTGGATCATCTAACAGTATTTGCAGGAGTAGCTATAGGCTAGCTACAACTACATCAAAACTTTATGCATGCAGTGCTTCTGCATGAACCCGGCCCGCTTTTACATTTTCTTGCTGCTAAAAATTGTGGGAAAGGAAACATCAACACCAATCATTCACTCACAGTTTTACAACAATAGAACATCGGTTTAATGCAATTTTGACATTGATGATTCCAATGACATGAAAGACAGCATTTATTAGTAGTCACCTTAGTAGCATTTTCGTGAAACTCCATCTCTCTCCTGCTGCCATTTGGGGACAATTTCCTCTCGAACAACGTGATTTTTACCGAATTTTCTTCGAAATCGGCCTGTATTGAACGTGAATTGCTGCTTTTTTGCCACGTTCCATGATGAAGTTGCCATTCGCCCACTTCCACGATTTTCTTACTTTCAAGTTTACACTCGTCTAAAATGCTGTTATCATTGCCCATGCTAATCATTCGCGCCGATTAATATCGGCGCATAACGAACGACAAAATGACACTACAAATATTCCCCTTGTAAAGCAAGAAAATATACTCAAAAAGAAACAGAAATATACTTCATTTTGTCAAATCTTGTGGACCGACATCAAGCGTGTTTTAGCGTACCTGTAATATAGTAAGTTAGTATAGTAACACAATCACAGCCAGTGATAATGTCGCTGTGGAATAATGCGTCAAATCGCAGCATTTGGTGACGTCAGTGGATGCTTGGTTACCAAGTCACCAAGACCCTCGATTGTACCATACTGTGATTGTACGCATAGAGGGATTGTACGCAATGAGCATTGTACGCCAACCATAGCTAATTATGGCACGCATTTTCGAGCTGCATACCATCAACACCTCAACACGCAAAAACACGAGATCTTCAAGACGCTCGTCAAGACGACATACGATTATTATGATAAAGTATTTTGAAATTTAAAAATTACAATTTAGGAGATAAATATTAAATAATAGTTGGTATCTTGGGCATTTTTTTATTTGTTATATATTTTCGTATTAAAATTAATATTTCTATTAACTTTATGTCGGCTGTCGGCTTACAATCCTACCTCCGATTGTATCATCACATGAAGATCAGACGTTTCTGACAGAAGTACAGTGTATGACCTGATATTTTGGGATGTTATTTCTTATTAAAACCACGGCCTTAACCCAGGTCAAGGTGCACGCCGTTTGTGTCCAAAATTAGCAACTGTTCTTACGACCAACGAGTGGGCGCGCTATACTAGCTACTATACTACTACTACTATTAAAACCACTACAGATGAAACAAATGTTGTGACAACATTAAAGACGACGAGATGAAGAGTTGCTAGACTGGTGAAAATAGATTACAATTAATGCGTGTTTAGAAACGCAGAAATGAAATGGAAATGAATGATGATAGGCCACCTGTCAAAAGTCCACAGCTCTCCCAAAAGACTGAAGAAAATGCTCACATTTCTGAATCAGGTAAGCTTTTTGATAAAAACAGGCAATACTCATAAAAACCACAAATGTTTTTACTCGTCGACTGATTGTGTTGTAATGCTAATTCCTTTAAGAACTAATTGAACAAATTCATAAAATTAGAGTGTATACATCTATGAACAACAACTCTAACGTTCACATCTTTAGGCCTACTATAAACTAGAATTTTTCTTACAAACAAATTAGTTGACCAATTTTTAAAAATCACCTCACAATATTGCATAAATCCCTTAATTTCAGATGAAGTTCCGCAACAAGTCACTGATAAGATCGATAGAGAAGGGGACCAGTCAGAAAAAGTTCAAAAGGAACCGAATCAGTTGCGCAAAAGCGGTCGCTTACGGAAAGACAAACCGGCGTCTGACGCTCAAGCTCCTCAGCCGACATCCAGAACCAAGGCAGCAGCAAGACGATGCAAAGCCGCCCACGACTTCAGCTGTGATTTGTGCGAATCTTCATTTGTGATCAATCCACGTCGCCGCAGTGGCAGAGCACCAAAGCAGAGAGCCACGCCGAGGCACAAGATAGATCCCGTGACCAAGCGACGACTCAACTTATGCAATGCGTGCGGTTTGACGAGTCGTGCTGCAAGGCGAGGCGGCAGTGACAGGAAACGCAAGAACAAGTTTGAGGAACGCGGAGGAGGAGCCTCGGACGAAGACAAACAGAGGTATCTGAATGAAGCCAGCAGGTTTACGTTCGATTTGGTCAACGAATACAACGACACCGATGCAGAAAGACTATTTTGCCCGCAGTTCAAGCAGCGGGCCTGCTGTTGCATCCAGAGATACATTGGTGCAGAAGGTAAGGCATGGATGTAATTTTATACTAAGTTCCACACGTGTCTGGAAACATGCCTAACTGATATCTCTTTCATGTGTGCATTCATTAGGCGATAGTGAGGAATCTCGAAAAAGGGCCTTGCTACTTCTCCAGTTGATCAAAGAGGCCAAGCGACTGAGCAGGCAAAAGTGCTACAACATGAACGATGTCAAAACGCTCCAATCCCCCAACATCCGAGGTAAAGGCAACAGAGGCGTTGCGACCCGATCGCCGCATCCAATCGGCCTGGGCAATGGACAGAAGAAAAGCAAAATGTTCGAAGAGTTTGTGTTGGAGAACCGCGGCTATCTGCGCGGTTCGCTTAAGTTCTGCGAGCGAGGTACTCAGAAGATCCTGATCTACTCCAACAACTTCCTGCACAAGAAACTGAAGACTGTGCCAGAGCATGCGTCACGAGTGAAGCGGCAAAAGGGCAAAGCGGCGCTAGGACTTCTTTTGCCAATCGAGCAGCTATACAAACAACAGTGCTGCGGGGAGAAGTGCGTCACTCTGGCAGTCACGCACAGCCGTCTTTTGAATAGCTGGAGGGAAAGGGTAGCAGCCGGTCAAGCGGAAGCTCGAAGGGTTTTAGCCGAAATGTTGACCCCTTCGGGTGGTGCTCGCTCGAACTGCTACAAGTTTATCACAATGGTCACAGGTACTTTCTCGCATATTTACATGTATTAAAAAAATGATTTGGTTGTAAGGGAATCAATTAGAAGAAATGGCTGTTTTTGTCCACCTTAGGTTGCAGCAACAGCACAATATGCCGGGTGAGTGAGCAGATGAAGCTGACAGGAGGTGATCGAGAACCTCCCGAGCATGGCTTGAAAAAGTGGTGGGAGGAAAATCCCAAGCCCCATGCGCGCCCTGGAGCGGAAAACGGAGATTGCATCGAACTTTCGGACAATCCCATGATCTCTGGGAATGACTGCACTATCATGCCTTCAACTAAACATGTCGTTCAGCGGGACGCAAACAGAGGAAAGCCAGAGAGCAATCATGAGACGTCCGTTACGGATCCCCAGGCTAGAAATGCTCCTCATGAAAAAGTTCAGCCAGTGAACTCCTCAATGGATGCCGTATCTCAGCTGCAGTTGCAGCATAAGCATATTATGAACCTCCAGAATCAGCTGGCTAAGCAGCAGATGGCGCTTCAGCAGGAACAGCAGATGATCGAACAACAGCTGAAGCAGCAGTGTGGAATTATCCAGGTATTGGTTTGCCCGTTTTCAGATGCTAGCATTTTCACAGACATCCAAAAATGTATGTTTGCATGGTTCTTCGATGCTGAAAATTTCATATCGTCACCATTTGCTATCAGTTACATTCGCCAACTGCCAAACGACCCCAAGCCATCTCGGTGTACCCAGATGTACCCTGCCTACAGCCAGGAAGAGCAGTCAGTTACACTTTGGCACTGAGCGATCCAACGATGGGCAACCTGTTGAGCAACAGCGATTTGGCAACCACTTCGACCTCAAATTTAAATATTACCATTTTGCCGCAGCATGTAAGAGACAACTTGTGTCGTCTTCAATAACAGAACCTTCTAAACTGCATGAAAGCATGCGGGTTGTATATATCCAATCGATAAACATTTTTGCAACATTGACTTTTTCACCTGTTATTTCCAGATGAGCGAGCTGGACAATCGACCAGAATGTCTGCCCACCATCTCTTCGGCTAATGGCACCTTGAACAATTTCGTTCTGATTCAGTCTCCATCCGGGAGCATCATCGATTCAATTCCGCTGGTGATGGATGTGGATTACCAAACTTGTAAGCTTGAATCTTGTAACCACACCCAGATCATTTCGGTATGAGCCTTTGCATAATCAAAGATTTCTGCACGGTTACTTTCAGCATGCCCTTCAAACCACAGCTATTCTTTGATCCCTGAAGCTGGCCCCATAGGCGTTCTTCCAAACATAGCAAACAGCAATGGGTTGCTACATACTGTTAATCAGCCTGCCGAAACACCCAACGAGGATTATGCCACTCATAGCAACCGAGCGCTACTGCGTTCGGTTTTACAGCAGCAGTCCAATAATGAGAATCTCATGCCACGACCATCGATATTGGATTTGACCACAATAGGGAATGCACACAAACCAAAATGATGATCCTACATTAAAATGGCTTTAATGGAACTTACTCGGATTGATCTATTCCCTCATCTGCCATTCATTCACCATGCTTTTTCATCAAACATAGTTTAAAAATTGCTTTTTTATGATTTTTACAATAAAATGTTGCACAATAAACTGCTCAATTTTCTTGGTTCTATATCACCTCAGATGATTTTTATCAATTGCAGGTGTTTTAAGGCAGTTTACGGCTAAATTGATGGAAATTGACTGGAATTATTGATCAGCTACGTTTATTTGTTGGACTAATGACGTCTTAGAAAATTCCAAGCCAATGCAATCTGAAAATAGGAATTACTGCTGCGTTTAATCACCAATTATAAGATCTTTTGATAGGCAATTTTTTTTTGTAGCATTCCCTGTTACAAAAAACGTATCAAAGATGGCGCTAAGAATTTCCAAGTGCCAATTTTGAACTGTCTCTTCATCAGTTTATACCCAGTGACAAACGTTTAGTTTTTTTCGTGGAAATGTTCGACACTAGCAGGGAAGTCCTGCTGCGGTCCCCTAGCGTTTCATTGGTTTATCAATAACTGCCGCCGCGAAATTGAGTTGGCACACTTTGCGACAGTCTCAACCCAACAACACTCCTACCAGTTAGCTTATCTTTCCAAGCGCATTTTTCATCGTCTTAATTTGTTGCGAAAATGAAAAATGTGTTCGAGACTGGCAGAAGATGAAATCACTGGTTGCAAATCTATTTCTCCAACGTAGCGAACAAAGGCGTTATGCCCGAGGGGCGCAGAGAGAAAAATAGAAAGCCGAGTTGAAAATGGTGAATCTGCGCTATGAAACACAAGAGGGATGAAGATGAATGGAGATGCAACAAAATGGCACTGACAATATAGATCACTAATCTAGCTTGCCATTCATTTCTAATCCTATATAGTCATCCTATAAGCAGGAATTACATACTTGTAAGTATCAGGTTGCTAGTTGTTTCTCGATCGAGACTTCTCGGAATCCTAAACTTCATACAGTATGTTGCAAAGTCCAGAAATCCAAGCCATCCGATATTTCCACGTTTACAGAACAACTGTAATCGCCGGATATATGCTGCCAAGGCTATGCATAATAGCACAAAAAGTGGGATAAGTTTGGAAGGGTTGGCGACGCACTTAAATATCATTTACACACCAAAAGAGAAAAAAATAACTTATTTCGAATACAAACTCGAAAAAATGAATGTATATATTATTGGCACTATTCTCTAAGCATTTCTGTGAAAGTCTTTCAATGCATGTAGGCCTACCTGTAACTTTATTCTCTAGCAGCCCCATTGAAGTCATTTACGAATATCTTTCCTAAAACGCGAACTCAAGTGCAACTTTGTTGTTTCCATGAAAACAGTATGTATACATGTAACTAACCCATCTTGTCGAATAATATTCTGTCCAAAATAAGATCTGAAAAATGGCGAAATTTCGAATATTCAAAAATTGGCACGCATTTTTGGTGCCGTGATTGGTGCTCAGCATGGAGAGGGCGCCATCTTTTAGCAAGCGCATCATAAATTTTAAACCACAATTGAAGTTTTTTTATTTTTCCTTTTATTTAAAAAAATAAATAAATACGGAATTAAACCAATGCACTTGATATGACAACGCTTTCGTCCATTATCACTACCTGGTAAACTGTATTAAAAAAGACGGATTTGTGTCACTCCAAGTATTGTAACCCCATGTAGTTGGTAAAAAAACAACGAAAGATATATATACTGTATATATATATATATATATATATTTGATTGTCTTTGGATATTAAAAAAATAACACTGATGTACTCGTAATGTTAATAAATGTGTAAATGCCGCCGGAGCGCCGTTATAAAATGACGCCCGTACTATGCCCAGATCTTCACCTCTCGCAACCTGAAATGTGCAACGCACTCCCGTCCCCTGATTGGATCACAGAGGTCACCTGATCGAATCCAACCAATCAGGGGACGGTAGTGCGTTGCACATTTCAGGTTGCGAGAGGTGAAGATCTGGGCACTATACTGGTCCTTGAGTACTCGAGTACTCAAACTCGATTATCCGAGTTTTTCAGCCGATGTCGCGATGATTAGCTTGAGCTCGTTCTAATAGCTCGTTCGATTAATTCACAATTGGTAAGTTCACAAGCATATGTTATTCCATGTAAAATTATTCCAATATTTCTTTATATTCATTGTCGTCGTGAATCGTAAATTGAGCAAATTAGCACATGAAAAAAAAATGCATTGCAACATTAGACCTACGCATTCCAGCGAGCAGTGCCAACCTGCAGTAAACAAAACTCCAGGGCTGCTCACCTGGCAGGTTGCCGCAATTACCTCTGCAGTGGTGCCACGATGTTGCTCAGTTGCCCAACTTTTGTAAGCTTTCTTCAGCTGACACTTCCAGCTGTAAAAAGTGCTATTAATGAACGTGAAGTACTGCTAAATGCCCTGCAGTTATATAACTGAAAACAGAGAAGTTGATTGGTGATTAGAGTCAGTGAACCGTATATCGATACACGCGAGCTCTGCAAATGACACTCCAAAAAAAAAAAAAAAAAAATCAATATCCGATAGACGTAGGTTGCGTCCGAATTCGCGGCCAATTTGAGCCAACGGTCAACGTGTCCAGTGTCCATCCGGGTGTGGATCAATATGCAATTTTGTCTGCACTAAGGTTGCAGCAGAGTGAAGAACGAACCGGATTCATTTTGCACTCGATTGGTTCCTAAAAACAAATGCACACATACACACAAAAAAAGACGGATTGAAAGGGCAAGGGGTGGGCTTCAAGCCTGTAAAGTTCAATCTCCAGGAAGACTGTTTCCATAATGAGGAACAGCGAAGGCAGATAAGGCAACATCTACAGGAGGAGAGGGATAAGGATAAGGGGGGCAATCTTAAAAGGGGGATTGTGTGAGAATCAGAGAGAAAGAGAGAGAGAGACGCACTCCTATTGACACGTTATTGATTTTCGAGCCAAGAGGATTCCTTAGAAGTTGCTTAAAGTCACTCGAAAACCAGTTGGAGTGAATTAACCGAGATTTCTGCGACCGAGAATTAGAGCCCTTGAACTTCCGTTCATCACTTTCGTGCCAAAACACGGGCTGAGCAGAAAGCAAGAATTAAGCGTGTGTCCGGTCAACACATTAAGGGGGATGCTTACACAAAGACCCAAGACCAAGGGCATAAGACTGGATAGCAATAAACATGCGTGCATACAAAACATTGCCCCATGATCAGTGATTTTTCAATGCATCATATACATGTTAATATATTCAATGCATATATACATGTATATATTTTAAATCGTATTGCATGTACATGTATTATTAAACGATTATAAGCTCGGTACACTTTTATTACACTGTTAAACCTTATGTCCGAGAAAATTAACATGGCAGGTATATGACTAGGTCTTGGGTTTAGCATGCGCCATTAAGGGTCGGTTGCACCAACAGAGGTTAAGAATAAGGCTAGGTTAACCCACCTTTGCATTGCATACGCCAGGGTTAGGAAAACATAGAGAAGGGCCAGCCAGTAGACAGGTTTATAAGGCTAAAATATGGGGACACAGATGAATTTGATGACTCCATAACCCTGGGTACATCTCATCATGGCTTATTTGGTGCAACACAAACAGCTAACCTGGAGTTATATTTAGTTAACCTTTGATGTTCACCTAAGTTGGTTAAACCGGCCCTTTGGTAATTAACTTGGCGAAAACACATGAACAGAGTGTCTAAAACTCATGTTCACAACTTAAGATTCTGAAAAGAATCAAAGGATGATGTATGAACAGCAAATGCAATTACCAACCAAGGAAGCTTAGATACACAAAACCCTGGACTTTTATTGTAACTGGTACTAAGCTATGGTTGGACCTGCATGTGTACCAAATCCTGTTTCAATAAACCATTTGACGCACTGCGCATAATTTTCGTAGATTCATTGTGATAGGAGTGAAGAATGAAGAACTGAAAAAAGCACGATTAAAAAACATGTCAAAAAAGATGGCATTCACTAAAATTTAATGAGCTTCTCAAATAAAAAAATGGGAGCCCCTACTTCTTTGTTAACTTTTTATATTAGATAATAGTTGTAAAGATAAATGTCGGACCCACGTACCAATATTTAATAAAAACTTGTCTATATGAGACAATAGCTACATTTCACTTTATCATGGTTTAAACACAAGGTCCGTTGCCAGTGGCAACGACATCGTCTGGACTGTAACATCATCAATGCCATCTAATAAGCCCTTGCATATAACATTTCTCTTTCTATTGAATGTTTTCCATGGCAGCAATGGCTGATTTCGTTCAACCTTTCTGAAACCATGCTGAGGTTGCAATTTTTGCATAAGAAACTTTCGTAAGTTCTCCACTGGAAAAAAGCAAAAGAAAAACTTTCCGATCACGTTATGAAATGGTGAAAACTTGCTACAATTGTGTTCTTACAATCGAATTGGGTAAGAAAATTGACGAAGTTAAAAATAAATCAATAAAACGCGGCGTACGTCATCGTCGTAGCTCGAAACCTGCATCGGTTCCGGATCCGTGCCACTTAATGCTGTACTAGGATATCGCCATGGCAACCCGGCACCGGCAATTCGGATAAGTGAGGAATTTCCCATTTTCAATTTCTATAAAAATGGATAATCGACAATTTGCCAGACGCACTCATAAAATTTACCTGCAAACGACACATTTGCGTTCCAAGAATAACTGACATGGACACCTTAATCGGTCCATTTGTGCTCTGATCCAATTGCCCCCTAAATTCGTTGTACAGGGTGAATCCGATTAGTGACCATCCCCAAACCAACGTCCGGTCATGAAGGGGGAGGGCTTGGTACATTTCGGACACTGCCAGACAGGAATATGAGACGTTCTAGAAAAATTCCCAAGATCCCCCTTAAGATTTAAAGTTCATTACCCTATGGAGCAAGCCCTAGCTATACCTGCAATATTAAATTTTCAAAAGCCATTTTCTCCCTAGATTATATATATAATTTAATGAAAAAAATTGCTCAAAATATTCACCATCTTTTGGTGCATCGAGCTGGTTATTTTTTTCCATCAAATTCAACAGCATAAGCTCATAATTGCATATATATACATGTATATGAAATAGGGGGTATTTTATGAGACACTAGCTGCCAAATTATGCACGGTATATTACAACCTCTCAAAAAACATTTATTTAGAAAAATAAATGGAGGAATTAAATTTAAAAAAAAAAGCCAGCTTGGATGCACGAAAACCACTTTTCATCTTAAAACTTTTATGTTTTAATAATTCATATATCTCTGGGAAAAAATAACTAAGTTATAAATCTGGCTCACCCTGAATATAAGAATCGTGTATTTGACATGCATCCTCTTAAGTAAAAAGCCATCTCATCATCGTCGTTTTCACAAAAATTTGCTTAAATACGTCATCTGTACAACATTAATATATCACACATCCTTTTTATTGCTCGTCTGGAACCAATAAACAAAAAAAAAACAGCGCAACTGCTATTTCATTTTGAAATACGCATAAAAAATATAAGTAAACAGTATGATTTACTGCGAATGGGATTAGAAATTATTACACCATTAAAACGAATGAAAAATCATTACACTTTTTCCTCGACCAACTACAGGGTGTTCTTGGACACCATGTGTAGATACAATTCTGTGAGGGAGAAAAAACAACAATCTTTCCATCATTTTGTTTTTCTTCTTTCGTATTAAAATGCAATAAAAGATCAGGCACGATACAATATTGAAAAAGACAGCCACGAAACCAGATCTCACGACATAAGCGTGGCTACTAAAAAATGATTGTTTCGCACGAATACGAAGTAAAGAAAAAATGTTTCGTGGTACTGGTCCCGATTCACAATCTTCGCTAAGTACAAAAATGCGCTATATCTTATTTGTATTTATTTTTAAGTGGTAATAATACTAGTTATTATTTGTTCGTTTACCTATATGAACGTCAGCAGAATCGTGTCAAGAAAGCCATCACGAGCGCCCTCTGTGGCTAGAAGATGCCCAATCATGCGGGACAAAGTCAAAGGTCGCGGGAAATATTAAAAGGAAGGTAGCGTTATAAAACGATTGTCTTCTGTGAAAGGAGATCGAAACCCGATTCCTGCAATGCCCAAATTTCAAAAAATGAAAAGCACGACAGATTATATTTTCTGTTTCTTCTAAAGTTGTAAAAGTTTAAACTATATTTTAATTATTTGCTTACTTAACATGCACGTATTTGAATTTAATCCAATTATTCAAACATTAAATAATAGGCACTCTCAAGGTGGGGTAAACTTGCCACACTAAAGGTGCCTGTATACCATATTGCAAGGTATAGGATACAGAGTTGAATTGAAGACTGTCAACGAAATATAGCTTATATGCACCTTCACAAATGTAACTTAAATCAAGATGCATCTTTCGTATTTCTTTGGTTTAATATTTATCTTATTAAAAAATGCAACTTATTTTAAGATAAATAAGTGGTATGCTTTCGTGCTTTACCATGGTATTTTGATATTTTGATTTGTTATAACCTTATAGAAATGTCCTAAAATTACAAAAAAATGTTCAAGAATGGAGCAGAATATAATATATATAAAGAATATAAAGAATTGAAATAGTGTTTAAATGCAAAATACAAAACTGGAATGATTTTCGTGATTTTAACATTGTAGAAAATGGATTTTCTATAGTCATCATATTGAAAAAAATTGAAAAAAAAACGTGCACAGGGGGCGCTGCGTGCAGGGGTCAAATTGTGTGACCAAAGGCAAACTTGACACTGCCCTGATTGCTTCTTCGTTTTAACAAGGCTCAATTCAAGCATCTATCACAAATCTATCTATCTAACATCGTCATTATCATTGTCATACACACGGCATTTAGAATCTCTCCTACTCGTTCTCTTCTCTTATTTTCGCCTCATTAATTACGAAAAATGATAAAAACGAAAAGCCATTTCATCTTTTACCATGATCGTTTAATAAGAGGAGACGAAGAAAAGGGGAAGTGATGACGTCACTGGCGTTTCGCATTTGCTGGCCCTGAGTTTAAAAAGGGGGGCAATCACTGATAACAAGCGAGCTATGCGGGTTTTCCGATCTTCGACCTCTTATACAATTGCGAGAACATTTCAGCTGTTTAGATTTAATCCCCGGAGCCGAAACGAAGTGATGTCATCGGGATCGACTAATCGAGGCTTGTTTTAGCGAGCTTGTGATCCCCAAACGAAATATCAATAATGGTGATACGATGGAGCTTTAAACCAAAGTTTTTACATTCTCCACCGAATGTAGTTGAAATGATTAACCAGGAATGGGTAACATTTACAACAAAAAATGCACTTGGTCATCCAAAATTCGCGAAAACATGCCTCTTGGTTATTTAGGCAGCGTGCACCCAAGATGGTGGTGAACATGTGGTGACATTGCGACATTGCACCGTATGGCATGTGCATGCACGAGGCGAGTTTATGCAAATTAATAGAATCGCCTATAGTGTGCAACGTGCCATATTACCACATGCTCGCCATCTTGATGATCACACTGCCTTAAATTTGGATCATTTTGGAAATACGAATAAGTTAGGTTTCATGCCTAAATCAAAACAGGGATGGTTTTATCTACATCAGGATGCAATTACCCACCATCTTGGAAAAATATTCTAGACGTCTTAGTTCACTAAGAATGTTTCTTCCAGTTTAATGCTATTTTTCCGGGAAAACAATGGTTAAGTGTTAGTTTTATAGCTGGGAAAAAGTCTGAAAAAGCCGAAAAGTTAACAAAATATGCTAATATATTCATTTTGAACATTTGTGTACCTCTCCTTGTTCTTTTTTTTCCATTGTTAGGAATAATTGCTACACATAATCCTGGAAAATCATTTAGTAACACCATCTTTGTTTCATATGATTTTTACATCCCAATCCGACACAAATGTTTAAATCCATGTAAAATATGACAAATAGCACAGCAATTATCACAATGTAGAGCACATGTTCAGCTAATATTTTGAGCGTCTCGTCTGTATTTGTTTTTCGCACGCTATACACTTAATTACGCACGTTTTTTAACGATTTTTTCGTCGTCGCCAATTTCTCTAAATATAATCTATAATATCGAATATAATAACAACAACAACAACATCAACAACACATTCTGCCACCGTTGTACTTTTTTGTTATTAGTTCTGCATTTCGATAAATTATTTACATCGAATAACGATTCGTGGTCATTGAATTTGGTGCAAAATGCTGGATAATATAGGGTGGAAGTATAATTCCGGGGGCGCCACCATCGGTGTTATCTTTACGGAACGCCCTCTGTGGACAATGCTACAGGTAGCTATTGTTTTGATTAACAGAAGGCGCTACATTGATGTGACGATAGGTGGTGGTTCCTCTTTGGACTAAATTCTATAGATTAATGTGATTTATTATAGGTCCCGTCCCTTAGTGAATATTAGTTTTCGGATAATCGGATCGGGGGGTTAAAGTTCGCAGTCTATTTTTCTGTAAGTGATTAAGCAGATTGTGTGACGCTGGTGATGAAGTATAGGGCACATCCAGGCTAAATACATAGAAATGGAGGACACGGATTTGCTCGGCCTATTACTACACGGACGCCGATAGTCGAGTAACAAAACAAATGATTGGTCGAAATAACGCACGCCATTGTGTCGCATTTTGATTTTTTGAAAATCTTTGTATACGAATCTAACGGCCAATCAGTCCACGTCCTTTGGTCCCACCCTGTACTAACACGTTTTAAGGTTCAACATGATGGCCTTAACGCAAACTTCTTCAATGGTAAAAACTTGAAAAAGAAATTTATTTTACGACAGAATGCTTTTGCAAAATATTTCATTTCACAATAGAATGCTTTGCAACATTTTGTATCTGTTGCAATTTTTTGATTAGGACTTTGTTTTTGAAAATCAATTAAAAGTGACATTTGTTCAATTTTTCCACTTAGGTTTAAGTACGCTCCGTATTTTCAGTATCAATTCATTTTTACTTATTTCTGTGTTTATTACACATTTAAGTGTCAAATTAGATATATTAAACCTTAAAAAAATTGTACTAATTTCCAAGTTTTTACCATTTTATATACTGTACCTGTATGCGCTATATGACAACGCCCAAACTACCTATTTATTTCAATCACAATATGTCAACATAAAAATTACCAGCATCAATTTTTTTCCTATTTCTTTACGCGTGCAAACAATTTTCTCGTTTTTTAAAATTTCCTATACTTCGAAATAATAGCAAGCATGAAATACAACGTGCTTTATTCGAACTGGGGTATCCGAAAGTAGATGACCCAGATTATTTTCTCCCAAAAATTACCTCGATCCTGAGCTATTTTTAAGCAAATTCCCCTCGCGTTTCAACCGAGAATGGGTACAACGTGGGTGTATTCCCATCCTAAACAAATCCTCAAAATTGAACCCAAATTTATCTCCTTTTTCCGAATGATATGCTTTATGTTTAAATCCAAGGGGAAATCGGTGGGCGATATCATCATTAACTACTACTCTACCTCATCGCCAAACCTTTGACAAACTCTTAGGCCTTATACCTGCAATGTTAATATTTCCAAAGACAATCTTGGTCTAACTCACGAGGTAATATATGAATAAAAAATCGATAGTATAGGCCTATATTATATTTTCCCGCAGTATTTGATTTTAAAAATTCCAAAGCTGCAACTAATTGACTCGACCATTATTAGTACAATAAGATTGGCAATCCAAATCTAGTTGAGGATCGTCATAAGTTTAATATAATTATTAAGGGGAATATCCAGATTGAGGATCGTCATAAGTTTAATATAATTATTAAGGGGAATATCCAGATTGGCACTTAATCATTATTGGAATGCCTGTAGTTCTAAAGGCTTACACGCCACTAGGGGGCACTGAACCGGAATTAGAGCTTAAAGTCGTAATGTCAAAACCATGCGGGCATTTTGTGAATATATTCTCTTGTTAGCACAGGAATAGCTTGGGAAATTTTTACCATTGCGGGTATTGATTTCAGGATTACGTTTAATAATCCGTATTCGAGATTAAACCTGCATCGATAAGTCTAAAAAAAGGTCAAATATGGAAGCCCATTTGTAATCAAGCCAATAGCCAATTAATGAACATGTATAAAAAAGAGGATTGAATTCTTGCGAATACACGTCGATCCGCGGCAATTACTGTCTAATTAAAAAATGAAAATATTAATAATTCTCTTTTTGTGAACTTTCCCTCTATCTATTTTGCATATTTCCATCCTCCCCCCCCCTTCCATACACACAGTTAAAAACTCATTTTTTTGGCGTATACATCGGACGACTGGGGCAACACTTTGCTAACATGAGGGTGCGCATGTCCTATGTGCAATGATGTCACTTCTGAGAGTATTATGCCAGTATTCATAAGCTGATTCTGAGTTTAACATAAACCAATAATAACCAAACATAAACCAATCTGGAGTATACTGCACATTTATCTAAAAACTGCAACAATCTTATTCTAGTATAGATACATATTTAAAAACGAGCACTAAAGTACCTGAGGATAGTTTAACAAGTATAAATATATATATATACATATATATATATATATATATATATTTTAACAAAACTTGATTTTAAAATTTTAAAATTGATGGTATTTTGTCAAACGAAAGTGAACTTCTCCTATAGACTATTCGACTAGCAGTGTTTGCCTACCATCAGGGGCAGCAAATGAAAAATGGCAAATGGCCCTTTGGTCAGACAGAGTACAGGCGCGCCTCGTGGTAACCAAAGTGTCCAAAAACTGGCCCATATTACAATGTTTTATAAAAAAGCAACGCATTATTGCTTTCATCGACCGTTTCGCACGAATGGATTCTAGGAAATCCTAAACCGAAGAAAATTAAAAACGGACGAGGAATTAAATATTAGTTAAAATTCTCACTATTTCCAGGGAGAATAAAACGAGCTGGAAATCATGGAGGAACCTCACTTTCACTGTCATTTAAGAAATATCTATAAAAAAGACGCTTAAAATTATCCAAATCGCGTATAAAAACCTGCTCTAAATGCTAGGGGGATAGAGGGCGCTGGGTTCGAACAAATTCTACGGCGCTCCCAATGGCTCTCTATACCGCGTTAAGTTCATTAAATGAACGGATTTCCAAACCATATACCTGCTTTGTTGAAACTTCTAAAATCACTTCCGTTTTGAATAAGCCCCAGGCCAGTCTAGGCTGTTAACGCGCGTTTGGCTAGCCTCAAACAGAGCATCGAATTTAATTTAGATTCTAGAAGTATAAAATTTGCACGTTAATATCTCGTAAGAAAAATCTTTTATAATTAAAAGCCTTATTTGAGGCTTGCCAGACGCGCGTAGTAACTTTGAGGCTAGCCAAATGAGCGTTAACAGCCTAAGTTAACAACCTAAGTCTGGTATGGGCTTATACGTGATTTGCATTATTTATTTTCATAACAATATCAATTTCATCTCTAAAAAGCACTAAAAACCATTTTAACATAATCATTATCCTCTGGAAGAAATCCTATACCAATAATGTTAAATTTTCGAAATCCATTTTCTCAATAACTAATAAAAATAAATTTATGAAAAAAATTGCTTAATATTCACCACGTTTTGGATAATTCAGCTGGGTATTTTTTAATGTACTTACTTTAGTTATTTTTTAAATAAATATTTTTTTAGAGATTGTAATATCATCATTGGCCGCTAAAGGATAGCTATAGTGTCCCACCAAAGAAACCCTTACATAAAATGTATGCAATTTTGAGTTTATGCTGTCGAATTTGACGAAATGAAACGTGATGAATATTGAACACTTATTTTTATAAGTTATTGAGAAAATTGCTTTTGAAATTTAACAATTGCAGGTATAGAGCTTGCTCTAGATGGTAATAAGACTTAATGATCTATGTGTAGTATTTCCTAACAGTTTTTTAGAGAAAGCCTACTATGAAAGGCTAAACAATTAAGAGATTTTACATCGTGGTTAAAACCGTTTTAGTCTATTTATTTTCAATAACCGGAAATGAGTTATTGAAATTTCATCATTGCAGTTAATGGGTTTAGATCCAGTTTTAAATTGGCGTTAATTTAAACAATTAAAAACGGCAAGCGTTTTTTAGCTCTTCGTTTGCCACGAATCGACCAAACCGCGGTTCTTTGCACCGCACCGTTTTCTTAAGAAACTCAACCCTACAGATCATAGAACGATGAAAATTCCGCTAATAATGGAATATGGAAAAAGCATGGCGACGAGCACCGGTGCATCATGGGAAATATGGCGCTTGTCTCTGTTGTGTTTATCTCAAACAATAGTCTGAATTAATGTAAACAGGACTGTACTTTCACTCCAGTGGGGCCACGCACTATTATTGCCCAAAGCAAATGATGACGACATCAGGAAGCACATCCGGCGATTTTTCATGGAACAGGCACGGCAGACAGGAAGCTGTGTGCTGGACCTAAGAACCACCTGGCGTCCCACGATGCACTGGCGCAGCACGATGGGGACCTGCATTTTCAACATTAGTCCATCCCTGATCCTTTAATTTACTCCGAAAAAGACCCATCTTACAAAGGCATTGCAATATATAAGGAGTAAATGAGAGCAGCCATGTTGGAAATGCTAAGCAAAAATCTCTTCCGACATCAACCGACACCACAAGGGTATGCCCCTTCGTCAGGCATAGTGGCGGAACAGTTTCTCATTGGCTTACCGTGCGAAGGACCAGAGGAGGACTCAAGACGGTCTTCCATCCGTCAATCGCCTCAGTCTCCGAGCTGGGGCTGGGACGATCCCTTACCCAGCCATCGGCAGCAAAACGTGACGCACATGGACCTCAGGGAGCGCCTGAACTGTGGGCTCATGGCGATATAGACGAGGGTCTTCCAGAAACTGTTCAGCACGGCCATCCAGGTGAGGCCAAAGTGCAAGAGTGGTGAGTCCACGTTTCCGGCCCATTGCTCGTACAGGTGCAGACCTATGAGCGGCAGCCAGGAGAGCCAGAAGAGGGCGATGAGGGTGAAGGACATGAGGTGGTAGGGGTTGGCCAAGTTCTCACTCAGCGCCGTCGAGTACTCCTTGTCCTGCGACGAGGAAGGAGTGCCTGAAGAGGACAGGGAACGTTGTACGCGATGCATGGTGGAGAAGATGTAGAAGTAGGTATAGCAGAGGGTGATGAGGCTGGGTCCCAGCACCAGGGCGGTGAGGGTGCAGGCGTAGGGCAACATGGTGCTCCAGTCCAAGGTGCACACGTAAGCGTGGGGGGAGAAGGCGGGGGCGGCGTAACCGAGCAGGGGTGGGGAACAGAGCAGTGCCGACGCCGCCCACGAAAAGCCCATCCAGCACTGGCACCGGGTTCGGGTCTGCAACGCCTCGTAGCGCACGGGTTTGCGGATGGCCAGGTAACGGTCCACGCCGATCCACATGAAGGTCAGCACGGTGGCCGTCCACAGAGTTGTCTCCAGGTAACCCTCCAGACGGCACACCAGATCGCCGTACACCCAGCGTCGCACCACGGCGGGGTACACCGAGAGCGGCACCACCAAGGCGCCGCACAGGAGGTCGGCGACGGCCAGCGACAGCAGGTAGTAACTCATGGCATCCGGCGGCGACTGAGACTGGGGCTCTCCGGGGTCGACGCCACCACCAGCGCCGTTGCCCGTCAGCAGCGCCGCCACCACCAGCACGTTGGACACGATGATGGCGATGCCTATGAGCAGGATGACCGCTGCCTGTGCCACCGCCTCCAGGGTCACCGTAATCTGCGACTCGCCGTCGGCCAGCAAGATCATGTCCTTCTCCGTGAAGAAGATCATGGGTGGCGGGGCGAGGGGGGAGGAGCGTTGGTTTAACGACGACGATGCTGGGTTGCCATGCATGAGTCGAATATAGCCCGTCTGGAAAATAAGTTTGGGGAAACGGATTTAACCCCCCTACCATATGGCATTTCTACGCTGCCAGCCTGCCAGTAGGGCACTGAGTTGAATTGAATCGAGGAGGAGGAAGATGCGACGTCTGGGAGCCACTGCTGAGGCGGAGGAAAAGCGGGTGTGGTCGGGGCGTCATGGCATTGGAATATGGAAGGCGTTTGCGTATCTGACCTCGGGCTGCACCAAGACACTTTGGTCGGCTTCGGGCGACGTTGTGTTGATGTCGACAACCCAGCTCGGCGAAGACACTATAGTCGCAGTTGCCTCGGGCGTCGTTCAACAAAGTCGACTAACCAACCTCCCAATGATGGCACCAGCCAAGAGACCTTGATGTCGACTAATACCGACCTCGGATGTCGCTAACTAAAATCGATGGACGCGCTTATAGTTGACGTCAGTTGGATGTCGTTACTCAAAAATCAGTACACGAACAAAATTAGGTAAGACAACTGACAACCGTCAGGAGTGCTCATCGCGCCATCGCCCCTTTTACGACTGGAGACGGCCTCGGGCGTCGTAAAATAAAGTTAATATACAAACGAATGAGGATTCGAGGAAATGAACCTCCGATTTAAAAGGGCACGATGTTCACCAAAACTGCATGGGGGGAAGACGCGAGCACTGGCAAACCGAACACCAGGACCTGAAATGTACAAAAAAAATTAATTAATGCAAAGGTAAAATAATAATTATCATGCTACATGTGTATTAATTTCTCTGAAATATTTAAGGAATTGCTTTCGAATCATCAAGAGCTAGGCCATAACGTCTTACCAAACGTATAACTACATGATGTTCCAAAGCCAAAGAACTAATAAGTCGACTATAAATATACGATGTAAAAATGAAATCGAGTGCGGAATTGCAATGCGACATCTCCACGCTTAAAAATTGATAAAAATGCAAACCATATTTTTAAGACTGAAAAGTACGAGTCGAGGAAATGTCGCCAATAAGATTTAAGATTGGAAAATTGGAGGATACAAAAAAAAAAAAAAAACTAGGGCGTAACATGAAATAGATTCAGGCATTACAGCGCGTGGTTATGATGCCAATATTCGGTGACAGGTTTTTTAAGCACAAAGTGCACGCATCCTTTTAAAAGCCAATCTGGCAAAATCACAAATGACGTCCCCAGCTTCACCATTTTTCCCAAATTTGTCACTCTCGGAGGCACATAGCGTGCAAAAAACACGCGTCTATCTTCTATATATGCCAACGATTATTCCGCAGACTTGCTTTTTCATGCATCCAGGCTATATCGAGTCTCACTCTAATTATCAATACAGGATGAGTTCGACTAGTGCATGCATGGTGCGCATTTTCATCAAATGTGGCTTTGTGACATTTCAAGTTAATTAATATATATACATGTATTAAATGAAAGTTCGGATATATGCCCACAGGATATACATGCTGTATTACTGTCAACACCTCCATGTTCGTGATTTCAGGTTACAATATTGATTTAACAAAGGAACTTATCATCAACATTTTTTTCGTCCAGTTGAAAAGATTTGCCAAATAAGGCTTTCATACTTTAAAAAGTCTTAGCTTAGTGTTTAAGCAATAGCTAAATATATTTTTTTTAGCTTTCTAATTGCACTTGTTTGCGTGTTTATCGTCTAAATGAGCGAGAGAACTTGGAATTTTTGTAAAATGTGATGTCATGGTAGACTAATAACTTCATAAAATACATTTGCCAACATATTATGTAAATGTATTTTATGTACACGGCAAATTATGTAGGCAAATGCAATTTGCATGTAAATTCATTTGCTAAATTATAAGGTTTTCAAGGGTAATGTTCGCATTAAGAAGGCAGAATTGTAACGTCATGAAAACTGAATTTAAAGTACAATTTTCGTCAAATATATGACAAACATGACGGTTTAGAAATGAAGCAATACATAGTATCTTGTATAGTGCGAAGACCAGTCAACATACACACGGACACAGCGTCAATCCACGAGCCTTATATCGATCTAAAATAGATTAGTATCTAATAAACTCCATCTGTTTTTCAAAACCGGATTCGACTCGAATAAAACAATATCGCTATATCCTGATACATGTTCTTGAAATGTGCCTACCATCCATCCAACAACTTTTAAAACGTGAAACTCGCGCAACCGACACATCTGAGACACTGAAGGATTGAAAGTACAAGTTTTCACATATCATCCATTGATAGCACCGAATATATAGACATAGTTTGACATTAAGAAACGAAAAAGGTGGACCTAAAAGGATATTTCAAATGAATGGACCAATTCAATTCAATTTCTTACCCTGCAGTCAGCATGTAATGTGCCATGTGGCAGGGGGCAAAGTGCCAGATTTTTTAAGGTGAACTTTATACGGTCGTGGCCGTTTTTTTTGGGGAACTATCCCAGCATTCGCCTTTTGAGCCTATATGGGCGATTAACGGAGGTTGTGGGAAACCACGAAAAACCACAACTAGGATAGCCGACCGGGGTTCGAACCCGGGTCTCCCGAGTTCAAGGAGCTAAGCATAACCACTAAGCCAACCTTGTCGGTTAGGATATGGCAAATGAAGAAACCCAATGCAGCTTTCGTGAATCTTCGACTAACACCTGATTCACACCAATGTTCATGTAGATCAACTGATGTGGATCAAGAAAACTTTTGCGTGTTAATTCACACCGCAGAACTCAGTTAATCTGGTCACATGACCTATTATACAGGGCACAGTATACTGTGTGTCTTAGCAGCATCGATTGAGATCAAGCTATTATGATTATTATACGCCTATTTCAATGTAGAAACAATAAAGTCCGCTCACTATATTAATGCAATAGGTACGTTCATCTTGCTATCTTGTCTTAAAAGTAATAAAATTAGGATAAATTTTCGGTAGTTGCTGCCCCTAACAGGTAGGCAATCACTGCAAGCATTGTAGAGAGCAGGCGAAGCCCGCCAATTGGGATTTTAAATTTTTGTGGTATAAGTCGACTTTAACAAGCTGGATTTTTTTCTAGCCTCAAGCGCAGGCTTAGGCATGAGCAATGAAAAAGAATGGCAAATGAACCCAATGCAGCTTTCGTGAATCTTAGACTTAACAGCATCAATTGAGTGCAAGCTACCGGCTGGATTATTTTCTAGCCTCAAACGCAGGCATCGGCATGAGCAATAAAAATGAAAAAAATGGAATTGAAGAAAAACGGAAACCCTGTAAACCGAAGGGTAAGTAAATTAGGTTCGGTTAGGCAAACTTAATAGGTCAGGTTAGAATCCCTCCCCTAAAAACCGGAGGTTAGGTTAGCTTAAGTCAGATTCCCTTGAAACATGAGGTTAGGTTAGGTCAGAATCCCTCCCCCTAAAGAAAACGGACCCCTTACACCACGAACTCTTAATTGATCATGTTCAGGCCTGGATTTGAGGATACAAATAGCAAAGTCGGCTTCTACAGAAATGGTTAATATTTAAAACCAGTATTTTGAAAACACTGCATTATTAATTGTTGTAAATTTCGGGTAACGGTTAAGAATAATGAATTAAAGTAACAAAGGGGGTAATTTCCATTACATGTACAACTTTCCTGCATTTTTCATGCCTCCCAAGAGTAGAAAAGTTCAGCTTTTTCGTTCAAAATACTCCACATTCCTAGAAATGCATCCATAAATTCGATCGTGCAATATGCTTCATTAACGTATATGCAAACGAGAGACCTCTGCTTATTTAGCTAATTACATCCCGACGACACGTTTTATGGTCGCATCTGCTTTGGATTTGTCAGCGAAACCTCGACACTCTGTAATAATAAATTATTAGGCGTTTAATTAGAAACTTGGGTGCGTTTGATTTCGTCGTTGGTTTTAAATGCGACGCCACCACCAGCCTGCAATTGATTAGCTCGAGTGAGGGGCGCCTATTTCATTATACGATTAGAAATTAATGGTGTAATTAGAGATTAAAACCACTTCTCGCTGACGTCACGGCTCACTTGGCTACGGCGGAGAGGAAATTGGAGAATGCTACGTTAACTACTTGCACCATATTTTTTTCAACATGCACCGTGTAACAAGGGGTGATACATTAGGCGCATTAGCACAAGCCATTGCACATGTCAGGCTGACTTCAGATGCTCACTCCACTAGCTGGTTCATCTCATGTAGTTTCCGGCTCGCGGACACCAACTAACTATATCTATAGGCTTAAATACACACCGAAATGCATTCTGGAAGAGTATATCTCACCATGTGAAGAGTATATCTCTCCAATTCACTCACTATTCACACTATACATGCATATAACCGGGCACAAGTATACCTATGAATAATTATAACCGTCATTATAGGAATACTGGAGGCGTGTTTATGCGCCTAACACAACATGGCACATCAGAAGCGTAACCTAGATGTTCGCTCTGATTTTCCCCAAATTGTCTATTCTATTTTCTGTTTATTACCCTGATATTTTGTCAAAATATACAGGCAAATAATGCCGACACCCAATACTATGAAGGCAGGGTGCATGCCCACCAAGATGGTGAACATGTGGTGTTATGTCGAGTTTGCTGCGTATGTCTGTTGTATATACGAGGCGTGTACGTTCAATTCAATAGGATCTTCTCGTGTACCTGTCATACACTGCAAAGTCGCCATATCACCACTTCTTCACCATCATGATGGGCACCTTTGATTAAATATACATCTATGTAAGCATGTGATGATATGGCACTTTGCACTATAGGCGCTCCAGTTCATTTGTATGTACCCACATCATGTAACGAGGCCATAACACCACACGCTCACCATCCTGGTGTGCACCCTGCTTCAAGTAATTACAATTTAGCACGCAATATCACAGGAAGAATTAAGGACTAGCTGGTAAGATGAGTCCGGTGAAGCATATACGTTCTTTTGGGGAGTTAGAAGGGGATTAGCAGGGTCACTTAAGGTAAGACAAGATAGAATTTGTAGACGTGCCTGTTAGTTTCGGCTGCAATCACGTTTTTTTTAGCTAACCGAATTGGTAATCAGTTTGTTAGCTTGCAACCATTTGGGCGTCTCGAGGCTCACTCCCTACCCGGAGTAAACCCACCCTCACCCGACCGCAATGTGCTGTACCCCAAAAAATTTCAAATGCAACCCTCAAAATACCCTAGATGCATTTATTTTTGGCCCACTTTGGTTTGACGCTAGACGCTCAAAAAAAGGGGGTGGGCCCTTGCACTTATGATATGCGTTCAGTTTTCCCCATTTCAGACCCAAGTGCCAAAATCCTCCTTACACCGGTGATGTAAACACTGACTCACTAGTTTTATATTCCACGTCTATAAATTTGCTTTTCAATCCGTTTCTGTCCAACGCACTGCAGCGCCATTTTTATATTTTTTGCACTCGGGACTCTATATAGCTATAGGGCTGTCATCCTACACGATTTTATCCGTATACATTCCACAGAGTGTGTGGCTCAAAAAAAGGGATACGCTTTTGCTGAATAGATAGTGAGGATAATGGCATTTCCATCGTCAATTATTCAAAGAGTAATTCCCTGGGCGAATATGGCGCTGCTCTATCCAATTGGCATTCGCGATGACAAGGCTTAACTTGTTGCTGTCAGAATGAACTGTTTTTTCCACCTGAGTCCTTATTTACTTTCATGCTTAAACTATTAATGGCAGAGGGCGATCATTCCTAACAACAAATTGGAAAGAACGACTAAACGAGAAAAAAAAAATGAATTTAACCTCTTTTTTGTTAATTTGTATATCGATGATCTTATCGATGATGATAAAAACAACTTGATGGAAAACTGACAATTGACGATGGTGTCATTCTATTTTACAGTAAGACCTTCTTCACACCAACGTTGATGTAGATCAACTGATGCGGATCAATAAAACTTTTTCGTGTTAATTCACACCGCAGAACTCAGTTAAACTGGTCACATGACCTATAGTATACAGGGCACAGTATACTAGGTCATGTGACCAGTTTAACTGAGTTCTGCGGAGTGAATTAACACGAAAAAGTTTTCTTGATCCACATCAGTTCTACATCAGCGTTGGTGTGAATCAGGTGTAAGAGGTTAAATACCTACACGAGAAAACCATCCAAGTATAAGTGAGACATTGTCCTTTATGCATTTCTTAAAAGTCATAATAAAAGTCATATAATGAATACGAATGAAATGGAGATTATAAAGTAGATTGTTGATGGGTTTATGAGGTACAGTGGCTAAAGCACGTTAAAAACGGGAACATTAAAAATGTATGTACATATTTAAGCATGCAGTAGTTGAAAACTCGCATCTTAAGCTTTGTTTCTATCTAATTTGAAATATATTCGATGACTACAGTATACTATATGATGGTTATACTATTGTTATAGCAAATAATCGCTTTTCGTTCTAAGGAGGTGGTGTTAGAAAGCGAGTGTTTTCAGAAAATCATTTTGCACAAATGCATGTATGTCGTTAACGTCTAATAAGTAGGAACGAGGCTTAAGGTAAGAACAGTATACAAAAGCCCAAAACAGACCATTAGTCCCAATGATGGCGTGCCCAAGTGCCACTTACATAGATGATATTTAAGGCGCACGAATAACGTGCAAATCGCTAAAATGAGCAGCGATTTAAGCGGCTTACATTCAAGTCAAACGAGAAATCCAATAAATTATTTTTCGATTGAACTTTATGTAGAGAATAACCTTCGCGTTGCTCGTGTGAAGCAATTTCACGCCGGATGACAAATTCATTTTAAAAGTAGATGAGAGAAAAAAACGTCAATGAACAACAAATGAATCAGCTAGAAATACTCGATGTGCCATGAAGCATAAATCAGCCCAATGAAATTTAAACGTAATTTATAAGGATCAAATTTAACAGAGAGGGAAAAAAACTGTGTGGGAGGAGGAGGAGGAAGAAATTCCTGCTGTTGCCATGGGGATATCCCTAAGATGTCTTTATCTCAAGAAAACTTCCCTAGCAGATATAATAATGTAGGAATGTGTATAGTAATATTTCAACGTGAGATCTGAGGAGGCCACAAAATCTCGTTCATTTCAATTTTATTTTGCTTTTAAATCCTTTTATATCTATAGAATCGTATAGATTTACTCTTATGAAGGCTATGGATAATATTCTGTATAAGGATTTTTTGGTTCGAGGCAATTCAAATAGTTCTTATATAAAAAAACTTCAGAGGAAATCAATACTTTGCTGTGCAAGCCCCAAAAAACCATTATAAACTCAAATATAAGGTAACATCATGAACATGAATTTAGATTCTGAAATTGTAGTTCGTCAAATATCCCGTATTTCAATAACGTAATACAATTAATGTACATTTACAAGAAATATGCCCCGATTTCTGCATTTCACAATAGTTGCGTATAGGCCCCTCGTGTTATTCTCCCCCCGCCCCCCCCCTGATTTTCGAGTCATTTTTTCCGGGGAAAAATATATCGTGTGCCTCACCTAGTAGCACGCAGTCTTGTAAATTATAAATTAGTAATTGTTAATTGGAAAACTGACAAAACTCAGTGTTAGGTAGCCTACCACATAGACTACATGTATGACCTACATGTATAGTTTTTTCAAAAATGCATGCTATTGAAACACGATAATTAAAGCCAACGCTATATATAACCTCTAAAGTCTCCAAAGGCATTTTTAATGTTTCCATTCAACCTTCTCAAACATATCTACTTAAGACCCCCGCCTGTTTACGATTGAAATTTTGTTTTACTTTATTTAGTTGTTACATTTTTTTGCTGCTTATTTGTTTTTTCATAGGTTTTCTCGGAATCCTCCATTTTGAATTTCTGTAGAAAACTGGGGCGTATCGGCACGCACGTGTTTAAAATTGGAACCACTGGGGGTGCAAACATGAAATGACGTCATTGCAGAGAACGTTGTGCAAATTTCGGAAATTTGCACATGGAAAATTGCAAAAGGCTACCTACAAGTACACCATGCTATCAATAGACCAAAGCTCCATGCAGGGAAATTAATCTTATTCTCTCCATTTGGCATCCATCAGTGATGCAATCTTTGACGCAACTCTGCATAAGGTCAATGACGGATGCGCCTCACTATTTCTCAGGTCAGGAGTTGCTGGTTTGGTAAATTTTAACGTTGGCCTAATTCTGCAGCATTAGAGCTAGACACCAACGTCATAGAATGGGCCTCCAGCATCACTTGCTTGGAAATTTTGCCTACTGGCAAAAGTGGGGACCTCCACTCCCACCCTCTTTTAATTTGATGATGTTTATGTTTGTTTGTGCACACGAGGGCTAAATAAAAGCGTCTAGCTGGAATGGACCTCAAGCACCTACCTGGAAATTTTAATTGCCCGGATGGGTGGAATTACAACCTTTTGCAAGGGATCTTCAATGTGAGGGGGGATCTACATGGTACCTCTACTCCGAAAGAGCCACCACCTAGGGAATTTCGCCCATTCGAAAAATTCACACGGACCTCGACCAAGGGGTCAGGGGTTAACGCAATGATAAAAAATTCTCCATTTTTTCCCCATTTGCAGAGCATCATGCAATCGTCCATTTCACAAAATTCGAACGCATAATACTTATGAAATAAAACGAGGGACCTTTGTCATACTCGAAATGGTTCAAACACGAATGCACTGGATTTGCATGCTTATACCTGAACGAGAAGGTCGGGATTTCTTCGATCATTAATATCCGTGCAAAATGCGTCTGGGAATGCATGCCTCAATCACATACCTGGACATTTTGCCTAGATGTGTGGAATTCCAACCTCTTTCAAGGGGTCTTCAATGAGGAGGGGGGGAGGGGAACGAAATCTACATAGTACCTCCACTCCGAAAGAGCCACTTCCTATTTCGCCCATTCGAAAAATTCACACGGATCTCGACCAAGGGGTCAGGGGTTAACGCAATGCTAAACAAATCTCTATTTTTTCCCCATTCGCAGAGCATCAATCGTCCATTTCACAAAATTTGAAAGCATAGTATTTATGAAACAAAACTAGGGACCTTTGTCAATCTCGAATAAAGCTCAAACACGAATGCATTGGATTCGCATGCTTACCTGAACAAGAAGGCCGGGATCTCCTCGGTAATCCGTGCATGTTCCCAAGTTAGTCCATCAGTGAAAGAGGCCGATTTGAACGCGTAACCGTTTCGTTCCAACGCGTTGCGGAGACGCTTGCAGACGTTGCAGGAGGACTGGGGAGAAGACTGCAAAAATAGTCGAACGACAACGGGGAGGGCATTGGCATCGTCATCCGCGACGAATTCAGGAACGGCGGCAATGGCATCGATGAGGTTGGCACAAACGGAAACGGTGGAAAATCGAAGGGTGCGATGATGAAAAAGCGACGACAACAACAACAACAACAGCAACTAAAAAAAAGAGATGAAACACGCGTTTAACGTTTTAGTTATGTGGTTGCGCATCCACGCTGGCACCAATGTCATGGGAAAAAGCATTGAAAGAGGAACGGGTGGTGGGGGAGACACACGAAGAAAAGATGGGACTACTAGAACTTGCGGTGGCGGAACACAGGAGGCGCCACCCTATAGGGAAAGTGTGTGGGTTATGACAATTTTGAAAGATGCTTAAAATTACTCCCACATTAGCCTAACGTTTCTAGGGTTGTTATTATATACACAGATGCAAATTTTCTTCCAAATTTCCAAATGCCACGTCATTTACCCTTGTTTAAATGAATCGATTCTTGTAAACTTGGGTATGTGCAACTTTAGCTGTATTATTTTTTTTGTGGTAGAACTTTACTTTAGCCAGCTGCTTAATTGTCTAGCCTCAAATAAAGGAAAATGAAAAAAAAAATGGAACCCATGTAAACCAAAGGTCATTTTAGGTTAGGTTAGGTTTGGCTAGGATAGGATATATACAGTAGGTTAGGATAGGCAGAGTTAAGTTTAGGTTAACCGAGTTTCTCCCATAGAAAACGGAAGGTAGGTCAGGACCCCCTTCTTAAAAATCGGAAGTTAGGTCAAGATCCCTTCGCCTATTTTTTTTTTAACTTAAATTAAATAAATTAATGTTGTAGAAATACTCGTCATTCACGACTACCATCATTTAAAGCTGATAAATGAAACAGCCGACTAAACTACTGTTCTACCTTTATTTTCCCATACTGGTGATATGGAATGTGTATTTCGCATATCCTTATCTCCACCGATACACATGCCCATAGATGGCGTGTTTTCTGTTTCGCCTTCACCCGACGTCCTAAAAAGGATTCGAAAAAGCAAATGACCCTCTTAAAAAAAGCACACAACAACAACAATAATATAAAAACGAGTTCAACGGATTTTGAAGAGAGGGACGAAGACCCGGACTAAACGCCAAAATAAGTCGTAACTCATCAGAAAGTAGTGGAAAGCAAGAAATGCAACGCAATGAAGTCTTATAAATGAAAAGGAAACGACAAAATCAAAACATCTGCCGTTTTTATAAACTTTCGGCAAAAGGCGATTTAACTCAGTTGCTCCCCTTTAACGAATGTCCAATGGTCCCATTGTCCAAAAATTGAAACTGCGCTTCTTTTATGTTCTGTGGGGAAATCCTTAACGGGCAATTAAGGAAACAATCGAATCGCTGTCTTTTATCGCTTTCTCAAAACGCTAGGAAAGCCGATAATAACGCAAAGCGATACATTTGGGCTTTAATGGGTCTGTTTGAGCGCGTTTGAATTGGCACCCCGCAGCAAACATGGTGACGCCATTAACGTCTACGATATTATTGCGATAGTAAAAATGCGGTATTTGATATCGTTTACACATGCAAGATGGTGCAAAACGTACGTTAAATACTTTATTAATACCGCCCCTAAGGGTAGGCAATCACTGCCAACAAAGAAGGCAAATAGGTAGCGGGCTTTCCCGTCTAGCTTCTAAGTTGGCACTGTTTGCTTATGCTCAAGGGGCAGCTATAGTAAATCATTTCAGATACAAATTGACTTAAGGGGAACTGAATTGCATGTTTTGCTATGGGGAAATATTAAAACATACTTTTAAAAAAACTACTTGTTATAATACACAAATAAAAATTGATAAAAATGCAGTATTTTTGTAGCT